>CAUYON010059933.1:0-37538 GCA_963573935.1 Arctocebus calabarensis | reverse complement strand
GGGTTGGAATGTTCTCCCTTCTCCAGTTGCTTATGATGTCCCATTAAGTTGTTAACTTCCTCACTTTCTGTTTTCTTGAGGAAGGCTTGCAGTGCTATAAATTTCCCTCTTAGGACTGCCTTTGCAGTATCCCAGAGGTTCAGATAATTCATGACTTCATTATCATTTTGTTCCAAAAATTTGGTAGTTTCCTTCTTAATCTCGTCCAGCTGGTGTTTTCAAATTATGGGGCATACAGTTTTTTGTATTAATCAGTGATGACCTTTTGTATTTCTATGGTATCTGTTGTTAACAACCCCCTTTTCATTTGTGATTCAAGTTGAGATATTATTTACTCTTAGTTTCTAGCTATTATGGCCAAAGGTTTACCAATTTTTAAAATCTTTTCAAAGAACCAACATTTTGTTTTGCTGATCTTCCAAATAGTCTTATGTTCTCAATTTCATTTCATTATGATCTAATTTTGGTTATTTCTTTTATTTTTCTAGGTTTGGGATTGCATTGTTCTTCCTTTATCATCTTCATCCAATGATTCATTCTCTTGTTGAATTGCATCATTTCTGCTTCTTGTATGTGGTCGTTTAATGTGACGTATTTCTCTTTTAGGACTGCTTTGCACAGGTTTTGATAGCTTGTGGGTTCCTTGTCATTTTGTTTCAGAAATCTGATTATTTCCTTCTTTATCTCCTCTTTGACCCAAATTAAATAAACTGTCAATGGGCAAGTAGGTAAAAAGGAACCCTGCACCGAAAGATAACGTCAGGCACAGTAAGAAATAAAAGTGTTAACACTCTGTACAAAGTGTTTGTGGGCTGTATTAATAAAAGCAAGTGTAAATTTGACAAAAAGTCATGTTAATAAAAACCAATACCCCTAAATTGTGAAGAAGGCAGTTCAGAAAACGGATTTACATCCATTACTTTTGGTAAAATTTTTCTTAAAGTATACGTGGTGCCTTTCAATATTAATAAAAACTAGTATGACACCATGGCATCAATAAGTGGAAGGAATTCAAAACTTATGCATATAGATTATGAAAACAAATGTCAACATACTTTTATCAAGTGTTAATTGTGCAGTACACAATCTATATTTTATAGAACTTCACCAAACTTTATAATAAAGCTTTGAAAGTTTATTTTGAGGTTTTCTTTTTTACTAATAGCAGAAACATACCATTGGAGAAAGAATTGTTCTTCCTGTTAAAGCAGTTAAAGTGACAAAAGGATAACAACATGACAATAAAGTGTATCCTTTTGTGAGCAAATACACACAGTATTGGAATATACATGGAAATTATTCCCTCAAATTTAGAAATCACATATTAGAATAAATTACCCAATTTTGGACAAATGGTAACTCTAGATTTGGAGGTATGCCAAGTACATATAGAGAAAGAAACACATGTTTTTAATGTGTTATACTTGTGATATTTAGTAGCCAATGGAAAAAATTAGGAAATACAAGATAGACCACTTTTTTGTGGGCCATAAAGGAAAAAGGTACCAGAAAAGGTATAAGATGTAAGTGATACTATAATGCAAATGATATTTTGTGGAACGATGTAAGTGTAATCACTAATAAAATAGTTGAATTTTAATAAAGTGATACCATGGTAAGGTTATAGATCTAGACCTCTCATAATATTTATTCTCTAAATTATTCAAAGCCAAGTTCTTGAGGCAAAGAAGCTGAAAATAGGAATGCACAGAATTCTATAAGACAACATTTATCTACATAGTTAAATTTTAAAATATAGCCTTTAATATATGGTAGAATATTTACTATGTTTTGTAATGAAATGTACAGTGATCATTTCAAGATCTTTAATGCAAGGTTCTCCTATTATTTTATGGCAAAATACTCGAAAGAGTTACTAAGCTTACAGATTTTTTTTTTCTTTTTGAGACAGAGTCTCACTTTGTCACGCTTGGTAGAGTGCCGAGATATCATAGCTTGCAGCAAACTCAAACACTTGGGCTCAGAGATCTTCTTGTCTTAGCCTTCCCAGTAGCTGGGACTATAGGCACCTGCCACAATGCCTGGCTTTTTTGTTTTAGAGATGGATTCTTTCTCTTGCACAGCCTGGACTTGAGCTCCTGAGCTCAGGCAATACCACTCACCTGAGCCTCCCAGTGTGCTATGATAACAGGTGTTAACCACGCCACCCAGGTAGTTGTTATTTTTTTATTTACCAAAAATTGGCATTCCAAAGTTGGAGACATTTTCTACTATAAGTTACACAGCATTATGCTACTAAGCACGAATCCTTGGAAAATTAAATACTTTTCATCACTCTCTCAAAAGTAAGGTGACAGATTTGTTTTTTTTTTTAAGTGGTAAAAAATTTTACTACTTTTCAAAAGACATCCATGGAATAGAAAAAAAAATTGAAAAAGGTTATCTGGAAGTATTTTGTCCTTTACATTAGTTGTTGAAACAATGTCTGTGTTACCTATAAAAATACTGCACCTGTGGCTCAGTGAGTAGGGCGCCGGCCCCATATACTGAAGGTGGTGGGTTCAAACCCGGCCTCGGCCGAACTACAAAACAGATAAATAGCCGAGCATTGTGGCGGGCGCCTATAGTCCCAGCTACTTAGGAGGCTGAGGCAAGAGAATCGCTCGAGCCCGGGAATTGGAGGTTGCTGTGAGCTGTGTGATGCCACAGCACTCTACCCAGGGCGATAAAGTTAGACTCTGTCTCTACAAAAACAAAAACAAACAAACAAACAAAACACTTGTGCCTACAGACTTAAAAACTTTGGAAACACAGCATCCCAACCTCTATGAAAATTTCAAATGAAAAGTTTCTATGGGTATTAATCCTGTTTGTTAAAAATAGTATAAATTTGAAGCTCTTTGCCTGTGGCTCAAAGGGGCACCAGCAACATACACCTGAACTGGCGGGTTCAAATCCGGCCTGGGCCCACCAAACAACAATGATGGCTACAACCAAAAAATGGCTGGGCATTGTGGTGAGCACCTATAGTCCCAGCTACTTGGGAGGCAGAGGCAAGAAACTCGCTTGAGCCCAGGAATTGAGGGTTGCTGTGAGCTGTGATGCTATAGCACTCTATCCAGGGTGACAGCTTGAGGTTCTGTCTCAAAAAAAAATAGTATAAATTTGAGCATCTTCTCTGTCAGTTTTCAAGAACAACAGACTGATATAATTGCTAGCTGAATTTCAACCAAAAAACTTTGTAGTGGATGAATGGCGCTGAAAAAATAGTATCAAAATCTAGTTAGCATAAACAATGATGTGTGTCTTCCCTTTGGATTTACATATAATTTGTGAAATATCTTCCTCAACAATAATGGTATTTAAACTTGAGTGCCACAAAATTAAAATCAATACTCTAAACTGATGTAATAAAAATGTGCTGAAAATGCTGAGTTAACTGGACCTGTTATCTGAGAAGTGCAAAAAGGAGTTCTTCAATTTGAAAGGAAAGGATGTAAATGAATAATAACAAATCATCTGAAGGTGTACAACTCCCTAAGTACACAAATACAGTATACACCATTGCCATAATTGTGGTCTATAAACCACTTATATCTTGAGTAGGAAGACTAAAAGACAAATCTACTAAAAATAACTACAACTTTTTGAGAGGTAGTATTAAAAGACATAGATGGAAACAACAAATATTTAAAAAGTGGAAAGGGATGGAGTTAAGTGCAGAATTTCTGTTGGATTTCTCTTTGTTTGTAAGTAGAGTTATCCCATGTTTAAAATAATTGGTTGCAAAATAGTTTTTGTTACCCTTATATAGTCCAAATAAAAAAACCTTAGCAGATATGCAAAAAATAAAAAGCAAGAAACACACTCTCAGAGAAAATCACTATTAACAAAGGAAGACAGGAAAGAAGGAAGGAAGAGAGGACCACAAATCATCAGAAGTCAAATAACGCAGCTGAGGTGGGTCCTTATGTATCAATAACAACACTGAATTTGAATGGACTAAACTCTACAGTCAAAAGACATGGAGTGGCTGAATGGATAAATAGACAAGACCCAACTCCATGTTGCCTACAAGAAAGACGTTTCATCTGAGAAGATATACATAAACTGAAAATAAAGGGATGGAAAAAACATTCCATGCAAATGGAAATGAAAAAAAAAGAACAGGAATAGGTAATAATTATATGAGATAAAATAGATTTCAAAACAAAAACTGTAAAAAGAAGCAAAGATGGTTATTATATAATGATAAATGGGTCAACTTGGCAAAAGTATGTAACAATTCTAAATATACATGTGTATGTACCCAATTTTAGAGCACCAATTTAAATATGAAAACATGACCACAGCTGAGAGAGATAGACCCCAATAAAATAATCATTGGACAGCTCAACATCCCAGTTTTAGCATTGAACAGATCATTTAGACAGAAAATAAACAAAGAAATAAAACATTGTTTTGTCTTATTCTCAAAGACAGGTCATATGTTAGGCCAAAAAGCAAGTTTTTAAAAATTCAAAAAAATTGAGAACATATCAAATATTTTCTCTAACTACAATGGAATAAACCTAGAAATCAAAATCAAGAGGATCACAGGAAACTATACAAAAACACGGAAATTAAACAATATGCTGCCAAAAAAACCAGTAGGTCAAAGAAGAGATTAAGAAGGAAATTTAAAAATGTCTCAAAACAAATGAAAATGAAAACACAACATGTCAAAATCTATGGTATACAGCAAAAGCAGTAATAAGAGGAAAGTGCCTATCAAAAAGGTAGAAAAGCTGCAAATTAGCAGCCTAATGCTGCATCTCAAAAGAATGAAAAATAAAATCAAGCAAAAGCCCAAATTAGTAGAAGTAAAGAAATAATAACGATCAGAGCAGAAATAAATGAAATTGGAACAAAAAATTTCAAAAGATTGATGAAATGAAAAGTTTGTTTTTTAAAAAGATAAACAAAATTGACATACCTTTAGCCATATTAAGAAGGAAAAGCCAAATAAATAAAAGCATAGATGGAAAATAGACATTATAACTGACACTAAAGAAATCCATAGGATCATTAGAGACTAGTAAGAGCAATGGTATACCAATAAATTGGAAAACCAAGGACAAATGGATAAATTACTAGACATATATCACTTACTAAGATTGAACCAGGAAGAAATCCAAAACCTGAATAAACCAATGACAAGTAATGAGATAAAGGCAGTAATAAAAACTTTCCCATCAAAGAAAAGGCTGGATCCTAAGGACTTCACTGCTGAATTCTACCATGCATTACATCGTTTGTGTTTACCTGGATGGAGCTGAAACATATTCTTCTTAGTAAAGTATATCAAGAATGGAAGGAAAAGTATCAAATGTACTCAATACTACTATGAAACCAACATATAATCAACTATGCATTCATACGAATGATAAAACACAACTATAGTCTGGAAAGAAAGAGGGAAGAGGAGAAAGCAAGGAGGGAAGGAGGGAGGTCAGGAGGAGGGAGGGTATTTGGTGGGCCCTCACCTAATGTTCATATTACAATGGTACATTTCAAAACTATTAATATTATAAACTATTATACTAGAGTATAAATGTCTTACCACAGCAAATAAGCAACTGAGGTGATGGTTACATTAATTAGTTCAATGAAATTGCAGGATACAAAAGTCAATGAACAAAAATCAGTAGCATTTCCATACGCAAAAAGTACACAGTTTGAAAAAGAAACCAAGAAAGTAGTCCTATATACAATAGTTACAAATAAAATACAATACCTACTAATAAATTTAAGCAAAGAACTGGAAGAGCTCTATAACAAAAACTAGAAAACATTGATGAAAGAAAGTGAAGAGGAAATAAAAAATGGAGAGTTATTCCATGCTTATGGAGTGGAAAAATCAGTTATTAAAATTTTCATATTATCCAAAGCAATCTACAGATTCATTGTAATCCCCATGATGGTACCAATGCCATCCCTTACAGAAAGAGAAAAAATAATCTTGAAATTTATGTGGAATCACAAAGGACTCAGAATAGCCAATCACCCTGAGCAAATAAAACAAAACAAAACAAAAAACAACCAGAAGATTCACATTACTTGACCTCAAATTATACTACAGAGCTATAGTAACCATAACAGCATATGGTTGATATAAACACAGACATACGGATAAATGGAACAAAATAGAGAACCCAGAAATAAATCTACATGGCTATAGTGAACTAATCTTTGACAACATTTCCAATAACATAAAGGGATGAAAGGATGGTTTCTTCAATAGTGCTGGGAAATCTACACATCCTTATGCAGAAGAACGAAACTAGACCCTTATCTCTCATCTCTCATTTAAAAAAATCAAATCAAAATGGATTAAAGACTGAATCTAAGACCCTAAACCATGAAATTACTAAAGGAAAACACTGGAGAAACCCTTCAGGACACTGGTCTGGGACTTCTTGAGTAGTAAACCCCAAAGCACAGACAACTAGAGCAAATTGGACAAATGGGATCACATCAAACCAAAAAGCTTCTGTACAGTAAAGGAAACAGATGACAAAGCAAAGAGACAACCCACACAATGGGAGAAAATATTCGAAAACTATCCATCCGCAAGGTAATAAGAATTAGAATATAAAAGGGACTCCAACAATTCCAAAGGGAAAAATCAAATAGTCCAATTAAAAATGGGTAAAGGATCTGAATAGACATTTCTCAAGGAAAGACATACAAGTGTCCAAAAGATATATGAAGAAATGCTCAACTTTATTAGTCATCAGAGAAATGCTAATCAAAACTACGATGAGATATCATCTAACCCCTGCTAAAATTGCTTTTATCAAAAAGGTAATAATGAAAGTTGGTGGAGAAGTGGAGAAAGGAGAATGGTTGTATACTTGTTAGTGGGAACAGTAAGGAGGTTCCTGAAAAAACTAAAATTAGCATATGGCCCACTAATCTAACTGCTATATATCTAAAAGAAGGGAACTAGGCGTATCAGAAAGATGTTTGCACTCTTGTGTTTATTGCAGCTTCATTTACAATAGTCAAGATTTGAAATCAACCTAAGTCTCCATAAAACAGGTGAATGGGGTAAGAAATTATAGTTCATATAAACAATAGAATATTATATAGCAATAAAAAGAATAAAATCCCACCATTTGCAATAACGTGGATGGAAGTGGAGAATATTATGTTAAGTGAAATAAGCCAAGTATAGAAAGATAAATCTCACATATTCTCACTCATATATGGGAGCTAAATATTAAAAAAAAAATATGGAGAGGGAGGGAAGAATGATAATTACTAGAGTCCAGGAAGGGTAGTGAGGAGAGGTGGATATGATGGGGACAGTTAATGGGTATAAAATCTGTTTAGAGAGAATGAAGAGTATTTGATAGCACAACAAAGTGACTGTCATCAACAATAAGGTATACTTTAAAATTACTAAAGGAATGGAATTGAAATGTTTCTAGTGCAAAAAAAAAATGATAAATGTGAGAGAGAATGAATACTCCAATCACCCTGATTTGATTAATTCACATTTTATGACTCTATCAAGACATCACATGTATCCTATGAAGATATACAAGTATTACGTACCAATAGTAATTAAAAATGTTTTTAAATGTTGAGCTATTACCACCTAGTTCTAGAATAATGTGGGTGGTGGCTTCAGATAGATCAAAGATGTTGGGGTCTTATCAACAGAGAAGTCTATTTCTCATGAGTTGTCCCAGCATACGTGTTCTGGCTGAGCAACTTTCCCTCCTCCTCCACTTCCTATGGCTTGGCCTCATCTGCATCCAGTCAGTGGAAACAAAAAGAGCCAAGAAAACATACTGGTACCTTACAATCTTTGCACTCTCTGGAAGTAGCATATCCATTGAATGGAAAGTCGTTTGGATACTAATGCTTTGTCAGAATATCACTGCACAGTTTAGTTAATAATTGCAGTGCTTTACAACAGCCAGCTCCAGCAGACTCCATCTGAACCATGTGACCCAACTTGACATTACCAATCGCAAGAGCAGTGGCATGTGTGTTTCCTGAAGGGAGGTGAAGAGAAGCAGTATCACCTCTGTAGCACTCTTGCCAAAACATCTAACCTGAATCTAATCATAAGGGGAAAAAATCAGGGAAAGCTAGTTTTGGGAATATTCTATAAAACAAGTGTTTTGGACCGCAAAACTTTCAGTGTCATGGAAGACAGAAATTAGTACAGGGGACTATCTTAGATGAAGATAGATGAGAGTGGCATGGCAACCAAATGCAGTGCATGGTCCATAATTGAACATGGGATTTTCAGAAACAAAGAGCATTGGGGATAATTGAGAAAATTTAAGTGTGCACTATATATTAGATAATATTATTACATAAATGTTCAATGTCTTGGTTATGAAAATGATATCATGTTTATGTAGAAAAATGTTAAGAGAAATGTACTGAAGTATTTAAAAGTAGATTGTCATGATGTCTACAATTTATTTTTAAATGATTACCAAAATATATGTATGTATGTGTAAACATATGTATGTTTGTCTCTAACTAGCTAGTTAAGTAACTGTCTAAAACAAAACATAATACAAACATTGTAAAATATTGCTATTTTTGAATCTACAGGTATATTAGTGTTCACTGTACTAGTGTGAAATTTCTGAAGATTAGAAATTTTTCAAAATAAATTATTAGAGGATAAAAGCATATTATTTTAGAACTGTATTACTATTGTAGATCTTCCCTTGCTTGTCGCATTTACATCATGGTTAATTTCATTATTACTATTGGCCTTTACAAAATGCAGTCATATTTTTATCTACAGCAATGGTTCTCAACCTTCCTAATGCTGCAGCCCTTTAATACAGTTCCTGTGGGACTCGACCCACAGGTTGAGAACTGTTGATTTACAGCTATATCTTCTGTTTACATATGTAAATTAATTTTAAAAGCATTAGGCAAGGAAACTGTCAGATTAGAGAAATGAGAAAGAGAAATTATAGTTAAATGAGTATCTTCCAGATAGATATAAAAACATACAAAAGAAAACTAAATATAACTAAGATAAAGTATCACTTCTGTGGTGTTTCAAACCTTGACAAGCTGTGGATTGGCTGTTTCCAAAATGACTTTGCATTTATCGACTGATGACTAAAGGAAGCTGCCCCACAGTGACAGTGTATGCCACAAAAAGGCAAACTACTTCACAACAGTTAGATAATCTCGTGTTGATAGGGGAAAAATTATTCATTTAAGTACAAAAAAATAGTAGGTGGGTTACCCCAAACTTTTTTATCACTTTAAAGATGAATTTGTGTGCAGCCTGAGATGATTTTCTTTTTCTTGTATCTTAGACTCTAAGACATGGCCATGGAGGAAGAGTTTGTCTTTCTAGCTGGGAACTTGATGGGGTGAGTAACCAGAGAAAGCAACCTTGAGGGGGGAATGCAACCCTGAAGCTCCAATAAGCCCCCAGGTTTCTCCCCAGTACTCTTTTTTATCATGGGCCTCACTTCCAGTGAAGATAGACAATGGCAGGAGCTCTATATTGCTTTGATTTCAAGTCTACTTCATCATATCACTATTTTGGAGATCAGGTGTTTCAATTTTATTTCTCTGCTTACTATTTTAGACTAATGACATATTATGTTAAACACACTTTAAAAACCTGTAATTTTTTCACCACAAATCTCTAGTATCTAATGATTGTTTTGGGTCTGGAAATTAAATGCCAAAAAAAAGAAGAGGTATTTAGAACAAATGGGGAGAATTTTGACAACATAATTTGCAACACTTCAAATGAGACAATGTGAGTACAAGGCAGTTTGTACACTACAAACACAAAGAAGGAGTCTTTGTGGCACATGAGAAGTATGATTTTATGTGCCTACTTGGGAGAATATTGGCTGGCCAATACTCTTTGGAGCAAGGACATCAGCGACATTGTAGAGTGAGGATTTTATGGCATTAAACCTACAGAGTTTATGGAACCCATTATAAAATACGTCTGACATGCTACCTAAGAAGCAATGTAATGTAACTGCAATAGAACCTTTGTAAGTTGACCACCTAAAAAACTGTCTGCAGACAGAGGTGGTCACCATAAGGAATTAGGCCTACTGTATTGATAACATACATGTGGTGCATGTCCAGTCTGTGAAAATTAGGCCAACTTAAGGAGGGGGCAGTGTAGAGATGTGGTCCACTATGGTCCTACTGCATATGTTGCTGTCTAGAACAGGAGGGCCCAATCATGCTGGTACCAAGGACCTGGTTTCATGAAGACCATTTTTCCATGGACTGGAGTGGTTTGGAGATGATTTAAGTGCATTAAATTTACCCCAGATTGTCAGGCATATGATTCTCATAAAAGAGACAGGGCAGGCACTACTTCAGGTATGATTTTGAGCATGGCTTTGGGCATTGCTGGAACATTGCCTAATTGACTCAACTCAGAAAGTCTCAAAACAAAATCTCTAATTGCCTTGATGAAAACAGGGTGAAAACTGGCTCGGCGCCTGTGGCTCAATGGGCTAAGGCACCAGCCATGTACACCTGAGCTGGTGGGTTCAAATCCAGCCTGGGCCCACCAAACAATGATGGCTGCAACCAAAAAATGGCTGGGCATTGTGGCGGGTGCCTGTAGTCCCAGCTACTTGGGAAGCGGAGGCAGGAGACTTGCTTGAGCCCAGGAATTCCGGAGGTTGCTGTGAGCTGTAATGCCACAGCACTCTATTCATGGTGACAGCTTCAGCTTCAGGCTCTGTCTCAAAAAGAAAAAAAAAGTGAAAACAGGGCAATTCCCAACCTTTTAGAACCAAGATGGTGGAGAAACACTGCCCCTTCTGTGAATATTCCTCCATGTTTGGCCTGTTGCTTAAGTAGAAAAGCAACAGGAATCAGGAGGTCGGTTCTTTTTTGCAGGGAGAACTTGCCTGTGCTCTGTCCATGGAGTGGACGTTCTAACTTCCCATAGTTCCAGAATAAATCTCACTTTCACTTTATTGTGTCAGACTTTGCTCCCCAGCATTTACTTCCTCCTCTGTGCTCACCCGCCACACGCCTTCCTGCTACACGGCCAGGTTGCTAACAGCCCATGGACTAGCCCAGGGATGGGGACCACAGATCTAGAAAACATGCTTAATAATAATCGCTGCCCTGCCTGAAAATGCTATCATGATTAAAAGGGAGGAGCCCCCAGCTCAGCACCATAGTGCAATGGTTAAGGTGCTGGCCACATGCACCAAGGCTAGTGGGTTCGAACACAGCCTGGGCCAGTTAAACAATGACAACTGCAACAAAAAATAGCTGGGCCTTGTGGCTGGTGCCTGTAGTCCCAGCTACTTGGGAGGCTGAGTCAAGAGAATCACTTAAGCTCAAGAGTTGGAGATTGCTGTGAGCTGTGATGACATGGCACTCTACCAAGGGCGACGAACTGAGAGTCTGGCTCAAAAAAAAAGAAAGGAAAGAAAGAAAGAAAAAGAAAGAAAGAAAGAAAGAAAGAAAGAAAGAAAGAAAGAAAGAAAGAAAGAAAGAAAGAAAGAAAGAAAGAAAGAAAGAAAGAAAAGAAAAGAAAGAAAGAAACGTGGAATTCCTTTCCCAGACTATGTTAAGTGGCAGTGAAAGCAATTACCCCACTGACTGTATATTAAATTTTTTTAGTTTGGAAGGAAGAATGGAAATGATTAATGGTAAATTTTCTCTTTTCCATTCACAAAGTTCTAGACAGGAAAGTAAACTATAACTAGAAAAATTAAAAAGGTGTTTTAGCTTTAAACAGGAACCCGAATTAGGATATTCATAATAGATTTGGGGTTTTGAGAAGTATTTAAAAAATGACAATGTATAAAGTCATCAAAGAACACCATAGGCTAACTCAAGGTAGAAGATGTCTTGATAAAGGTTCTAAGATCTTTGATGCTTTGGGGGAAGCAAATATAATTGTACTCATTAACCTATTTCAGGGAAACCAAGAACTTGACAAAATAGTTTCCAGTATTAATTCTGAGTATAAATATCTGTTTTCTTCTTTGTATTTGCATTAGCAATGATCTAGAGTTGTTTCATTAAATTTTTTCCACTAAGTTGTTTTTTTCTTTTTTTTTAATAACTTTATTAAATCATAATTGGGTACATTGGTGCAATCATAGGGCAGAATGTGCTTCATATACAATCAGAAATATTTTGATCATACTGTTAGAGATAGCCTTCAAGGCATTTTCTTGATCACTGTATAAAGACACTGATACTCTACATTTAATAAGTTTCACCTGTACCTTGCTAAGATGCACCGTAGGTGTGATCCCACCAATTGCCCTCCCTGTTTTTATCTTTTTTAATTTTTTTTGAGACAGAGCCTCAAGCTGTCACCCTGGATAGAGTGCTGTGACATCACAGCTCACAGCAACCTCCAATTCCTGGGCTTAAGCGAGTCTCTTGCCTCTGCCTCCCACGTAGCTGGGACTACAGGCGCCTGCCACATGCCCGGCCATTTCTTGGTTGCAGCCATCATTGTTGTTTGGTGGGTCTGGGCTGGATTCGAACCCACCAGCTCAGGTGTATGTGGCTGGCGCCTTAGCCCATTGAGCCACACGCGCCGAGCCTTTTTTCTTTTTTTTTAAACAAGTGCTTAACTTGGCTAGAGTTCACACAGGAGTAACTCTGTTTCTGATACAGATAAATACATCTTCATCTTCCATTTGAGGAACATGACCATTCCTGTAAAATAAAACTCAAATATTCAAAGTTAGTAGAAACACCAGAAGATAAGGTGTAAATGTAATTTTTGTCTTACCCTATTTAGCATTTAATTTCTTTAAATAAGACAATTAACAGTAATTTGCTTGAAACTATATTTTGATGTATGCAGATGACTAATTTTAATACGTCAATTTTAAAATATTTTGCTAATTTTATTTTAAGTGAAGATTTTAAAAATTAGTGGTCTCTCTCTCTCTTTTATTTTTATTTTTTGGTTGCTTTGTCGATGGTTTTAGATACCAGTATTTGAACTACAGTGCATCAAAGTGTAGGTTGCTTAACTGAAATATCAGATTTTGGAAAATTATAAACTGCATAAAGAACCTGTGAAGTCATAATGATTTCTTTTTGAACAATAAAATTAACAGTTTAAAATAGTATAGATCCTATAATCACAAGGGTAAAAGGAGTCAAAAAAGTTTTCCTGATACAAAAGTAAAACCAGATATCCTATAAAAAGCATACATAAGAAAAATTGAAAGTTCAGTAAAACTTGATGTGAAAATAATTGATAATATTAGGAAGAAAACCTAAGAAGGAATTTGCAGCTAATACTAAGATAATACTATAAGTATAACATTTATCCTTTCAAATTCTTAAATTAATTTACTCCCAGTTTAATAGAAGAACTCTCAAAATTTTGTATTATGGCCTATTTAATTAAGAACATCTATAATTCCTATTTTTCAGGAGAAAAGATGTCAGAGACAATAATTAGTATTAACATATAGCAATTTTTTCATGAATTATTTTGTAGTTCTGCTTCATAAATAGGAATAAGGTATTTGAACAGCAGACTACATGTATAAGACTAATTATTGGAAAATCATAGGTTAAAATATTGTTGATGAAAGTTGACATTGCTTTCATTGGTGAATTTTAAATAAATAATCTATCATTGTCTAGATTCATTAAGTTAAAACAATGCAAAACTATAATTTAAAAACGCAAGAAATGGAAAATTCTTACCAGCATAAGACAATATCAACAATCCCCTCACCAAACTTCCCTTCAAACCTGTTGAAAATCCAGTATTATTACATACTCTGGCCAACCAAATGATATCTACAGATCCATAAATATTTTAACATTTTCTTGCTCTCTTGTTTATAAAAAATTACATTTAAGAGGTGCTTTAATCTCATGCATAGTTCAGTTAAGGTATAACATTAGCATGTAAAAAGAACCAACTGGGAGAGAAAAAATGAGACGAGGCAACATTTTAATGCTCTTGCTTTAGTTCGGGTTTCCTACAAAGCAGATCCCAAATGAGATAAGTAGTGCAAGAGAATTATTTTAAAAGGGAGCAGGAGAAGGTAAGGAAGACTTTCATACTTTAGTATAGGAAGGAAAGATTGCAGCAGAGTTCTGAGAAAGACTCCATCAGGCCAACAGAGAATCTCCAAGCTAAAGTTACTACTTCCTGATGTCTCACACCTCAGCTGGACAGACCAAACACAGCCAGCAGGCAATGTGGCCAGAGTGGTGGGTCCCAAGGGCAACAGCTGGGGCCATCAGGCAGCTGTGTCTCCTACAGCAGCAGACCTGAGTGTGCATTCTCATGCCCACTACAGTCCACCTCTTGAGTTGCACAGATGGACTTTTCCATGCATGTTTGGGAGCTGCTCCACTGTGGCTCCTGTGGGCCTCTTTTCCTAAGGGGAAACTTAGAAGAAGGATCTCAGTGGGAGGAACTATAGCAACTGTTGTTGCAGTTGGTCTTGGGGTAAAACTAGTTTTCATCTTCTCAATCCTGCATGAACTATTTTAAGTTTGCTTTACCCTCAGCTATCACTTTGGTAAGTCTTTATGTCTTACCTGCTAAAGGAACTCAAACCTTTGTTTTTTAAGCATTTGAGCTGTTGTCCATCACACTCTTCCTAGGCCAAAGTTACTACCCATGTACACTCAAAGTTACCATGGGGCAAGGGAGGACCCAGAGAAACCCAAGTGGGAATATCCCTGTACCTATAGATCAGAAATCATGTAAGCCCCAGAGAGTGGTACTGGCTAAAGCTCGGCAAGTAGGAAAGACAAATGCAACCCCGAATTAGTCTCTGTGTAAAGATGTATTGCTACCATTCCAGGACAGAAAGGGCTTATTGTAAGTGATTTGCTCAAATGGCTGGCTTTTTTCCTTGAATAACCATTTGATAGCAAGGACACAACATTGGGCTCTGTTGATGACAATCAGACATTCAAAGTAGCTAGACCAGCTGTGATAAAGGGGAGTCCATTTACAGCCTCCATCTCTGCCAATGTGGTTACTGTGTCACTATGTTCATTGTGCTAGTTCTGCTGACTCCAAGGTGGGAATGAAGGCTGGCTTCGGCAGAAGTTGCTTTATTTTGACTACTTGGCTGCTCAATGACTCCTCTAGTAGATGTTTTCTGGAGGATGTGTGCGAACATGTGGTGTGACAATTTTTATTCTTAGTGCTAGTCTCCCATGTCTGTCTTCATGGTTCCACCCACATCTCCTGAGCCTCAAATTTTAAGTCCCTTTCTTCCCCCTACAGCCCAGGCCAATGGACACTACACAATCATCTGGATGTATTTCTTTTCTGGATAATTTCTCCTTCCAGTCTCAGTGGATCGCCAGGGGCACTCCTCCAAAGTCTACCAACTCAGAAGACTTTTCTTCTTCCCACTGTTTTTCAAGGCCCCTTTTCTCTGAGATGGGATGGAGTCTCTATCATTTCAGGTTTATATCTACATGCTTAGTGAACCTATTCACAAAACAAGCTTGGCCTTTTCCTCCTTTACATCTGGTCATTTGGGGATCCCCACACCCTGTATGATCATAGATATGAGTTAGGGTAGGGCAAAGATAAAACCACATAGGCATTATGGGCCTCTGCATTACTGCTCTAGAAGCTTATACATGCCCTTTGTCCTATTCAAGGGTGTACCAAATCCATTTTATAATCCATCAAGTATTGCTGGGCATACATGGCTTTATTACATACTGGGTCTCACGGAACCCTGCTCCTATTTGGCAGTTATGTGTAGTGGCTGGCTATTTCCAACTTCTACTGTAGAATATACAAACTTCAGTCAGTCATTAAAAAAAGAAAACTTTTCTCATAACATGTATGAGGAATATATGTATACATTCCTATACCATTCATCAAAATAGTAATTATTAATATAACATTACTAATGTGATAGATATGCAAATAACTTCTGTGGTTAAACATTGCTTAAGAATCTATACTTTAATAATAAAAAATTTTACTATAATAAATTTTATGGCAAATAAAAAAAGGAGTACATTAGGTATTTTGGAATTTCTTTTATGGGGGGTTTCTTTCTTCTTTTCTTTTTTTTAGAGACAGAGTCTCACTTTATTGTCCTTGGTAGAGTGCTGTGGCATCATACAGCTCACAGCAACCTCCAACTCCTGGGATTAGGCGATTCTCTTGCCTCAGTCTCCTGAGTAGCTGGGACTATAGGCACTTACCACAACACCTGACTATTTTTTGTTGCGGTTTGGCTGGGACCAGGTTCCAACTCACCACCCACGGTATATAGGGCCAGTGCCCTACCCACTGAGCCACAAGTGCTGCCTATATTTTGGAATTTCTTAATAGCTACTTATTTTAAAAATTACAACTCACTCCTTGTAATTCTCAAAATAATATTCAATTTGAAACAAATACTTTGTTATAGAGCAGTAATTCATTCTCATTTAGTGCCTAATGTCAGAAATTATAGCTTCACACTTCTTACCATGAATTTAATATTACATTGCAGATTAACTTCATAAATCTTTGCCCTGGTTACTTATATTACCATAAATGCAGATTCCAATATTTATTTGAAAAATTTTCATTTAAATTAGGTTGACTTTCACAACTATTAGAATTTGAAGGTCTGAAATCATCAATAATTATGTTATAGAAATTAATCCTTCCATACTGAGAAAAATTTAAAAACCAAAAAGGCAAACATACATAAAAATATTGCTATTTATATGATAATAATATAAAGGAAAATGTAATGAGAAGTCATATAAAACAATGACTGTGTCTATGGTGTATAAGGACCAAAAATTATTATATCTAAGCCTGAGGTTCCCATTTTAATTATGTAGTAGAGGAGAATGTGAATTGAATCTTATAGACTAGAATTTTCTAAGTCAAGTGTCATCTATATTGACAAAAACATCTTTTAAAAAACTTGTTTAAATAAAAGAAATATAGTTTTGGAGATGAAAATGTAGGATTTATATACTATTCCACCCAAATCTACCTTTTTTGAGGTTTACTTAGAGAAGCCAAAGCCAAGAAGAGAAGAGATGAGAAGAGAAGAGAAGAGAAGAGAAGGGAAGGGAAGGGAAGGGAAGGGAAGCCAAAGCCAAGAAGAGAAGAGAAGAGAGGAAAACACGGTTAATGTTTTTCTTTACTCATTCTACATTCCTTCTTTTATGTACTCTCACACTAGCAAACTTCATACTGAACAACAGGTCTTGGGTTTGGGTGAAGAGGAGATAGACTGGATGCCAAATCTATCTATCATGGTTCCTCTGGCCATCATCACTCCCTGAATGATACAGTTATTAGTCATAAAAGATCACACCTCTTTCTTCTCCCTTCCACATTGTCTTTTTCTTTATACCTCCTACACACTCACCCACATGTCCACCTACATATGGGAAAAGGGCACGGAGAGTTAGGGTGATTATGTAAATAAATCAGCATGAACCACAACATAACCAATTTTAGTTGGAAAGTTAAAAAAACATACTAATCTAATTCATTACCTAAATTTTCTGTCAGAATTTAAAATTGTGTTGTTATAACAGTGGTGGAATAAACTCATGATTAAGAAATTGAGTCTCAATGTCATTTTACAATGACTGAATAAGAATTATGATCAGGCTAAGGAGAGCAAGATGGCCAAATAGAACTCTCCAGTGATTATGCCCCCTCTAAAAATACCAAATTTAATGACTCTCCATGTAAGAAAGTAGTTTTATAAGAGCCAAAAAATCATCGCTCTCAAAAAGAATAAGTACAAACAAGCCATACTGTGAAGAGTGGAATAAATACCTAACTCTTTAATGCCCAGATATCAAAGAATGTCCTCAAGCATCAAGAATATCCAAGAAAACATAACCTCACCAAAAGGAGAAAATAAGGCACCAGTCACCAATGTTAGAATGATGGAGACTTGTGACTTCTTAGACAGGAAATTTTAAATACCTGCTTTGGAGATGTCAACAAACTTTAAGATAAGATAAAGAATTCATAATTCTACCAAATAAAATTAAAAAAATAAAAAAACAAACAAAAATCCTGAAGCTGAAAAATTTAATTGACTAGCTAAAAACTGCATCAGTATTTCAACAGAAGAATTAATCAAGCAGAAAAAATATAATAACTAATGAGCTCAAAGACAGTCTATTTAAAAACATAGAAGGAAAAATGTCCAAAGAATATAAAAAATGAAGTAATCCTATAAGATCTAGAAAACATACTCGAAAGGGCAAATCTAAGGATGATCAGCCTAAAGAGGATATAGAGAAAATGATTACAGTAGAAAATTTATTCAAAATAATATCAAGCTATACTACAAGGCTATAGTGACCAACACAGCATGGTACTGGCATAAGAACAGAGACATAGACCAATAGATCAAAACAGAAAACCTTGATATAAAACCACCCTCATGGGGTAGAGCAAGATAGTGGACTAGAGATAGCTATTTTGCAGCCGCATGTGGTTAGATTGGGGAAAAAAGACTCCAGGCACCTCTGGCTTGTGGGTTCTGCCCAAAAACAACTCTTTGGGGGCACAGGGAGGCAGTTGGAGACTTCAGAATCCCAAGATGAGGACAGAGCAGTAGTGAAGCAGCACAAGGGCAAGTACTTGCATGCCAACAGAGGCCAGCCAGTGCAGTGGTAGCAAAGATTGACAGACAGAGAAGATCTGCCCTATGGGTTTCTTTTTTTGAAGCTGGGCACTTGATTGAGTTACTTGATCATGAGGTAGCTACTGCAGAGGATTGAGACAGTGAGCTAATGATTTCAAACAGCACCCAGGAGCTGGAACTAAGCTACTGGCCAAAGTAAAGTTTTCATTGTTCAGCTACAGCAGTGGTTCTCAACCAATGAGTCGTGACCCCTTTGGTGGTTGAACAACCCTTTCACAGGGGTTGCCTAAATACATCCTGCATATCAGGTATTTATACTACAATTCATAACAGTAGCAAAATTATAGTTATGAAATAGAAACGAAAATAATTTTATGGTCGGGGGTCACCATGATGAGGAACTGTATTAAAGGGTCACAGTGTTAGGAAGGTTGAGAACCACTGAGTTACAAGAAGGGCACAGTCATAGGAGGAAAACTGCCTTGCAGGAAAGTCCATTCAGGTCCTAGTGTGATGCCAGTTCTGACACACCTAAGAAGCAGGGCATTCAGTCCTGAGAAGATTTGAGCAAAAGATACTTTCCTGGGAAAGTATGGCTCAGTTTGGAAAGGTTGAGGCATGTCTATTAAAGCAGGCTGAGAAAAATTTTGGGCTCCCAACCCTGCTGGAAATGAGGACAAAAAAGTCAGGAAGATGGGACCAGGTTTCAGCAAGGCAGAGGCTTCCAGTCTTATCTCATATAGCTGTATCAGTGTTGAGATTAGCATCTCACACCCCCAAAAGTATCTTGCCATATATTTCCTGTTGCCCAGGAAATGATATAGATATAGAAAGAAATATAATTATTTATTTACTTATACATGTTTTTTTCTTTTAAAGAAATGTTTTCAACTTTTTCTCACTAGATTTTTCTTTTTTTTCTTCTTTTTCTTTTGTAATGCTAATTTTCATTGTTTCCTTCTTTAATAATAAGGGCTTCATTTTTACTAGTTATTCTCCCCCTCTTATTCTTTTTTTGTCCCCAATTTTATCCCTTAAAGATTTTTTTTGTTTGTTAATTTTGGTTTGATTTATAGTATTTATAGTTTGATTTAGTTTTCCTTCTATACTAGATGGGGGTGAAGTTCAGGCCAGCAAAGAGATTCTGACCTCAAAGGACCTACCAAACACAGCCCACAGTCCCCAGAGGTTGGGATTTGTGGATGTGGGTCAAAGTACCCTGCTATACACTACTATTACACCTGTATCTCTTTTTCTGTTCTTCTCTTCTTTTTGTAAATCTCTTTCACTCTCCCCTTTCCTTTTTCTTTTCTCTTTTAAATCTTTTATCCCTTCTTGCTCTTCACTACACTTTTCCTTTTGGTATACCAAAAGGACACTTGAACATCTTAGGTCAGAGGCATGGTAACTTAAAGAGGAGGAAGAGGAAGTAAAAGGAAAAAGGAGGGCAAGGAAACAGACAAAAGAAAACACTCATGAATAAGAAACAGCAGAAAAATCCTGGCAACATGAAAAACCAAGACAGAGCAACCCTCCTCCCTGCCAAGGTATTGTGAGGTAGCTACTGCAAAGGATTTCACCTATAAAGAAATGTTATAAATGACAGAAAGGGAACGTAAAATATGGATGGTAAAATCACTGAAGGAAATTGCTAAGTGGAAAATAGCAATTTCCAAAAGGAAATCCAAAAACAGAATCAAATAAGAGATGAATGATATGAAGAATAAAGAAAGGATATAGCGGAGCTTAAGGAATTAAAGCAGTCAATCAGGGAACTTAAGGATGCTGTAGAAAGTACCAATAACAGATTACTCCATGAAGAAGAAAGAATCTCAGAGGTAAAGGATGAAGCTCTTAAGCTGACACAGGCAGTTAAAGAGACTGAAAAAGAGACACAGAAAGCAGAATGCTCACTGAGAGAATTATAGCAATTCATGAAGCCTTTAAACATACAAGTTATAGGTATCCCAGACAGGAAAGAAGAATGCACCAAAGGAATGGAAGCCCTACTAGAGGATATCATAAATTAAAATTTCCTAAGTATCACCAAAGATTCTGATACACTCTTTTTAGAGGGATATTGAACCCCAGGTCATCTCAAATCAAACAGACCTTCTCCAAGACACATTGTCACAAACCTATTCAAAGTCAAGATGAAAGAGAAGATTCTGCAAGCAGCCAGGAGTAAGTGCCAATTGACCTACAGGGGCAAATTCATCAGGGTGAACTTGGACTTTTCAAATGATACTTTTCAAGCCAGAAGAGAATGGTCATCTAATTTAACCTACTTAAACAGAACTATTTTTTCCCAGAATTCTATATCCTGCTAAGCTAAGCTTTAAAATAGATGGAGAAATCAAATCTTTTATTGATATGCAAACTTTGAGGACATTTTCTACAACAAGACCATCTCTACAGGAAAGACTTAGACCTATTCTACACATCGACCATCACAATGGACCACCAGCAAACTAAACACCCAGAAACTAAAAGACAAAAGCTAGCTTCCACAATGATACAAAAGATAAAACTAAGCATTAGATATTTCTACACATCGACCATCACAATGGACCACCAGCAAACTAAACACCCAGAAACTAAAAGACAAAAGCTAGCTTCCACAATGATACAAAAGATAAAACTAAGCATTAGATATTCACAAAATAGAATGAATAGAATGCCACCACATTTATTAAACCTCCCCCAAAATTTTAATGCTTAAAGTCCTCACTGAAGAAGCATAGGCTGGCTGATTGCATAAAAAAAGCACATGCCATCCATCCATGTGTTGGCTGCAGGAAACACACCTAGCCTCAAAGGACAAAGTAAGACTCAGGGTTAAGGGGTGGAAAACAATATTTAAAACAGAAGAAAGGAAGGGTTGCAATCTTATTTTCAGATATAAGTGGATTTAAAGAAACTAAAGTAAAAAAAGACAAAAATGGGTACTTTGTATAGGTAAAGGAAACAATACAACAAGAAGACATTTTAACTCTATATGTTATTTACCCAACTTAAATGCTTCCAGATTTATGAAATAGATCTTAATTAGTCCAAGCAAAATGACATCCTATAACAACATAATAGTAGGGAACTTTAACACTCCTATTACAGAACTAGACAAATCCTCTAAACAGAAACTAAACAAAGACACAAGAGACTTAAACCTGAACCTAGAACAATTGTGCTTAATAGACATATACAGAGCACTCTATCCCCAAACTAAAGAACATATATTCTCGTCAGCCCATGGAACATACTCCAAAATAGATCATATGTTAGGACACAATTGAAACCTTAACAAAATCAACAGAATTGAAATTATACTTTGTATCCTCTCAGACCACAAGGCAATATAAGTAGGACTCAGCTCCAAAAAAATGTTCATTCACTAACAAAGGCATGGAAACAACCTTATGCGGAATGACTGTTGGGTCAAGAAAGAGACAAAAGAGGAAAGCATTAACTTCCTTGAGCATAACAAAAATGAAGACACAAGCTATGGAAACCTGTGGGACACTGAAAAAGCAGTCCTAAGAGGGAAATTTATTGAATTAGCTGCCCACCTCTGAAAAACAGAAAGAGAAGACATCAACAATCTAATGCATCATCTTAAAGAAATGGAAAAGGAAGAGTAATCCAATCCCAAACCTAACAGAAGAAAAAGTATAACCAAAATTAAATACAAAATTAATGAAATTGAAAATAAAAAAATCATTTAGAAAATTAATGAAACAAAAACTTGGTTCTTCCAACAGATAAATAAAACTGATAGGGTGGCACTTGTGGCTCCAGCATATGGGGATGGCACCTATATGCTGGAGGTGGCAGGTTCAAACCCATCCCCAGCCAAAAAAACTGCCAAAAAAAAATTGATAAAACATTGACCAGATTAACTAAAATAGAAAAGTAAAATCTTTAATAATCTCAGTCAGAAACAAAAAGGGGGAAATAACAACAGATACCACCGAAAGAAGAGATTATTTCTGACTACTACCAAAAACTCTATGCACAGAAATTTGACAATGTGGAGCAAATGGATCAACATCTGGAACCACACCATCTTCCTAGACTTAACCAGGAAGATATAGATGTCTTGAATAGGCCAATATCAAGCACAAAGCTGGCAGAAACAAAGCTTCCATCAGAAAAAAGTCCCTAGACCAGATAGCTTCACATCAAATTCTTTCACACATTAGAGATGATCTTGTATCCATCTTGCAGAGTCTATTTCAAAACATTGAGAAGGGATGAACCTTTCTCAACATATTCTATGAAGAAACATCACCTTGATTCCAAAACCAGGAAAGGACTCACCTAAAAAGGACTACAGGAGCAGTGCTTGTGGCTCAGTGAGTAGGGGGCCGGCCCCATATACTGAGGGTGGTGGGTTCAAACCAAGCCCCGGCCAAACTGCAACAAAAAATAGCTGGGCATTGTGTCAGGTGCCTGTAGTCCCGGCTACCTGGGAGGCTGAGGCAAGAGAGTCGCGTAAGCCCAGGAGTTGGAGGTTGCTGTGAACTATGTGATGCCATGGCACTCTACCGAGGGTGATAAAGTGACACTCTGTCTCCATAAAAATAAATAAATGAATGAATGAATGAATAAACAAACAAATAAATAAATAGATAAATATTAAAAAAAGAACTACAGACCAATTTCATTAGTGGATATCAATAAAAGCTAATAGATTGTGGCTGCACATTAAAGTATATATCACAATCAAGTAGGCTTCATCCAAAGGATGCAAGTCTGGCTTAACAAACACAAATCCATAAACGTAATGCACCATAACAATAGAAGCAAAAAAAAAAAAAAAAAAAGACAATATGATTCTCTCAATAGATTGAAAACAAGCATTTGTCAAAATTCAGCATCCTTTTCTAACAAGAACATACAAGAAAACATGCATAGGTGTTACATTTCTTAAGCTGATTGAAGCCATTCATGGCAAACCCAAAGCTAACATCATACTGAATGGAGTAAAACTGAAAGCTTTTACTTTTAGAACTGGAACTAGATAAGAATGTCTACTATCACCACTATTATTTGATATTGTGCTGGAAGTTCTAGCCAATGCAATCAGATAAGAGAATTAAAGAAAGGGCATCCAAATGAGGGCAGAGGAGGTTAAACTCTCACTCTTTGCTGATGATATGATCTGATAATTAGATATCCCCAGAGACTCAACCACTAATCTCCTAGAAGTGATCAGGAAATGTAGTAATGTCTCAGGGTATAAAATCAATGTCCACAAACCAGTAGCCTTCGTATATGCCAATAACAGCCAAGTTGAGAAGCAAATCAAGGACATAATTTCCTTCATGGTGGCTTCAAAGAAAATGAAATACTTAGGAATGTACCTAACAAAAGAGGTTAAGGATCTTTACAAAGAGAATTATGAAAGTGTAAAAAAAAAAAAAAAGCAGAAGACAGTAATAAATGGAAGAACATACCATGCTCTTGGCTGGGAAGAATCAATATTGTCAAAATGTCTATTCTATCCAAAGCAATCTACAGATTCAATCCAATCCCCATTAAAATACCAACATCATATTTTTAATAACTGGCAAAAATAATACTTTATTTTTATGGAACCAGAAAAAAACTCCAAATAGCTAAGGCTATTCTTAGTAATAAAAGCAAAGTTGGAGACATCACCCTACCAGACTTCAGGCTGTATTAGAAGTCCACAGAAATAAAAATAGCATGGTATTGGCACAAAAAATAGAGACATAGACATATGGAACAAAATAGAAAACCAAGAGATGAAATTAGTCTGTACTTGCTTTTGATAAACCAAACAAAAGCATACAGTGGAGAAAAGAATCCCTATTCAACAAGTGCTGCTGGGAGAATTGGATAATCACATGTAAAAGACTGAAACTCAACCCACACCTTTCCCCACCTACAAAAATTGACTTAAATCTAAGACACAAAACAATAAAAATCTTAGAAGAAAGTGTGGGGAAAACCCCTTAAGATTTTGGACTGGGGAAAGATTTTTACAACAAGGACCTCAGTTGCCATCACAACAATAACAAAAATTAACAAATGGGACTTAGCTTCATTTAGTCCCATTTGTTAATTTTTGTTTTCTGCACAGCTAAGAACACAACAAGTAAAGCAAAAGACAGCCTTCACAATGGGAAAAGATATTTTCAGGATATATATCTGACAAAAGATTGAGAACTACAATCTACAGAGAACTCAATTAATCAACAAAAAACAAGTATATAGTCTATCTACCACTGGGCAAAATGCATGAGGAGAACCTTCATTGACGAAGACAGAGAAATAGCAACTAACAAACATTTGAAAAGATGCTCATCATCCCTGATCATCAAAGAAATGCAAATCAAAACCACCCTGAGTTATCAACGAACCCTCATGAGAATAGCCCACATCACAAAGTCACAAGCTGCAGATGCTAGTGTAAATGTGGAGAGAAGAGAACTCTTTTACAGTGTTGGTGGGACTGCAAACTAATACAACCTTTTTGGAAGGAAGTGTAAGAATCAAAGAACTCAAATTAGACCTCCCATTTGATCCTGTAATCCCATTACTGGGTATCTACCCAGAAAAAAAAAATCCTTTTATCATAAGGACATTTGCGCTAGACTGGTTATCATAACTCAATTTACAATCACCAAAATGTGGAAATAGCCTAAATGCCCACCACCCCAGGAATGGATTAACAAGCTTTGGTATATGTATACCATGGAGTACTATTTAGCCATTAAAAGAGATGTAGCCTTTACATTTTTTGTGTTAAACTGGATTGAATTAGAACATATTCTTCTCAGTAAAGCATCACAAGAATTGAGAAGCACGAATCCAATGTACTCAATTCTCATACAAAGACAATAGATGATCTAATAGACGCTGGGGGTAGGGGAATGAGGGCGTGGGGAGACCGGAGGAGGGAGAGTTGTAGAGGTCATGGTGTATGGCACACTTCTTAGGGGCAGGACACAATTATAAGAGGGACTTTACCCAACAAATGCAATCACTTTAACAAAATTCTTTGTACTCTCAATGAATGAATCACAAACAATGAAAAACAAACAAACAAAAAACAGGAAACATTTTACCAGACCAATTTCCTGTAGCTTTTCTCAAATTTTTCTTCTAGTAATTTTATAGTAGTTTCAGAACTTAAATTTAAGTCTTTGATCCATTATAATGTTTCTGGGCAGAACCCACAAGCCACAGGTGCCTGGCGGTTTTTCTCCCCAATCTCACCTTGCACAGTTGCAAAGAATCTGTCCCTCATCTGACATATGGATCCTCCCCTTTAAAACATTTCTTAATACCTCAAAAACATAGGCAAAGAAAAAAATTGAAAAAAAAATGGGATTGCTTTATCTAAAGAACTTCCACACGGCCAAGGAAACAATGAGCAAAGTAAGAGACAACCCACAGAATAGGAGAAAGTATTTTCAAACTATCTATTCAACAGGTGGTTAATTACCAGAATAAATAAGGAACTCAAAGAATCAACAATAAAGAAAGAAATAAACAGATTATAAAATAAGCAAAAAGATCTAATAGACATTCTTTAAAAAGGCATACAAATAGCCAATAGGTATATGAAAAAATGCTGGGCCAGGTGTGGTGGTTCATGCCTGTAATCTCAGCACCCTGGGAGGCCAAGGAGGATGGATCACCTGAGCTCAGGACTTTGAGACTAGCCTGAGCAAAAATGAGACCCCATCTCTAAAAATAGCTGGGCATTGTGGTGGGCACCTATAGTTCCAGCTACTTGGGAGGCTAAGGAAGAGAATCTCTTGTGCCCAACAGTTTGAGGTTGCCATGAGCTATGATGCTAAGGCACTCTACTAAGGGTGACAGAGTAAAACTCTGTGTCAGAAAAGAAAAAGAAAAAAGAAAGAAATGTTGAACATTATTAATCAGAGAAATGCCAAAGCTTCAATGAGATACTATCTCACCCCAGTCAAATAGCTTTTAGCAAAAAGTCAAAAAATTAATAGATGCTATTGAGATGGTGGAAAATAGGAAAGTCTCATGCACTGTTCATAGGAATGTAAATTAGTACAGCCATCATAGAAAAAACTATAAAGGTTTCTCAAAAAACTTAAAATAGAACTGCCATAGGATCCTGTAATCCTACTGCTGGGTATATATCCCAAAGAAAGGAAAGTAATATACCGAAGACTATCTTCACTTCCATGTTTATTGCAGCACTGTTCACAATAGCTGAGATGTGAAGTCCAGCTTTGTGTCCATTGGTATAAGAATGGATAAAGAAACTGTGGTGTGTATATACAGAATGGAGTATTATTAAGCCATAAGAAGAATGAAATCTTGTCATTTGCAACAACATGGTTGGAGGTGGAATTAAAATAGATAAGCTAGGAACAAAAAGATAAATTATGACATGTGCTCATCTATATTGAAGCTAAAATAATTAATCTCCTGGAAGTATAGGGTAGAATGAAAGGTACTTACCAGAAGCTGGGAAGTGTAGTGGGCAGGGGGAGAAAAGTGAGGTTAATTAATGGATATAAAAATACAGTTAGTAAGAATATCTACTGTTTGATAGCTAAATAGGGCACCTAGAGTTAAGGATAATTTATTGTATGTTTCAAAATAACTGCAGTAGTTGATTTGGAATGTTCTTAACACAAAGAAATGAGAAATGTTTGAAGTGATGCATGTCCCAGGACCTCGGGACACGGCCCAATCAGGATTGCCTAGTCTTAGCGTCCCAATAACAAAATGAACACATAGAGATCCTGCTGCTTCTTTTGAGCTTTATAGATTACCTATAACAGCAAAGAGAATACAAAACAGAAAGAAACCATCAAACTGGGAGAGAGCGTAAAGTAGAACCACGAACACGCAAGAAATATGGCCAGAAGTAGAAACCAAGCCCAGCTAAAGTTGAAAGGATGCCTGTGGCTGGAGATCTCAAACAAAGTTCCCCAAGCTCATTTCTCTACCTGCTTTTCCAAAGCAGGTGCCATATCCTTAAGAAAAACTCATTAAATAGAGATAAGTAGATATAGAGATAGATACACATGTAGATAAAGATTTTTTTCAAGGCAAAGGAAATTTAGAGCACAAATTGGTTAAAACATCTTTCTAGGATCATTTTGGCAAGAACAACTGGAGAAGGAATGGGAGACACGCCATATTTGTAGGAAGCAGTTGTGCAGAGCGGGGGACAGCAAAAGGGCTCTGCTTGGATGGAGAGCAGCTCTGCCACCCCAGGGCTTTGAGAGCCTGGAGAAGCGAAGGCCTGGATACATCACTCACTCATATAAATCAGTCATGAGGAACTATCCTGGATGCCAACAAGGATTCCCGAGAACTTTAAAAACAGTCCTGGCCCTTTCCTCATCCAAACTCCCCACTAGTACTGGTCTAGGAATAACTTTCCTCTTCACAATTCTTTTTCTCTTAATAATATGCATCAAATTATATTTTTAAAAAAGAAAAAGGGCAAGGATCAGGGAAAGCAAATTGAAGGTAAAGATCTCTCAGAAAAATGTTGGACGAGAACAGCGAATATTTTTGCCCAAACGTATTTTTATGAATTTAAAAATTAAACAAAGCAAACCTGCCATAAAATGGAATTGAAAGCAGAGATTTATTACAGCATATCAAGTGGCTTCTAGAGACAGAGAACTGCCAACTCTTCTGTGATGGAAGCCTCTGGCTTCTGAGTCATCAGCACCCATATTGGAAAATCACCCTAGGGAGGAAGCCTCCAGAGCAGTGCTGCTGTCCCTAGGTCCTGCCCAGGCCTGTGCATGGGCCCCACCTGCAGAATGGATACTCATGTCCTTCTTCCTCACACCCAGGTGCTCGTCACTAGACATCGAGCTGCTACTGAAAATCCACTCAGCCCTGTCACACTGGCAGCAGAATTGAAACTTTCCTCTCACCTCTGCCATGCATCTTGTTTATCAAATCTGAATGTTCTGGAGCCCTCACTATAAAGGATTCTGCAATTTCTAGCTTTTAGCTTTTCAGCAACTGCAATAAAGAGCAGTAGCTCAGAGGAGAATGGGTAGGGTAACCACCATATCCATGAAAAATAATTAAAGAGAATATTAAGGAAAAGTAATAGAATCAATAACATTTTGGTAGCATAATAGAAAAAAAAGAACAGATAATATATAAATATAATAATTTCATCTTTGCTTACAATAGATAATAGCTAACAGGTAATAGACATCTAACACAGTGTTTTTTCTTTTTCTTTTTTTTTTGTAGAGACAGAGTGTCACTTTATCGCCCTCAGTAGAGTGCTGTGGATTCACAGCTCACAGCAACCTCCAGCTCTTGGGCTTAGGCAATTCTCTTGCCTCAGCCTCCCAAGTAGCTAGGACTACAGGCGCCCGCCACAACACCCGGCTAATTTTTGATGCAGTTTGGCCGCGGCCGGGTTTGAACTCGCCACCCTCGGTATATGGGGCCGGCGCCCTACTCGCTGAGCCACAGGCGCCGCCCTAACACAGTGTTTTTTCAACCCATAAAATAAAAGAACGCATACCAAATGCAGTATATAGAGGGATGGGCCCCATCCACGACCCTTGGCACATCTATAATCTACCATATAATGTGCTGTGAAACATCAATTGAGAGGCTCCCTTCAAAAGGATAAAAGAAGTGATAATGAAGCACTCTTTGTCAAAGTTTATCAAAATTATAAATTAAAATGCCCTAGGTATTTATTGTACATGTGTACTTGCACATGTGTAAAACGACAAATTTATGTAGATAATCATTAAAGCATTATTTGTAATGGCAAAAGTGTGACACAAATTTATATACTCAACAATTGGGAACTGGTACAGTAAGCTATGTTATAATTATATAGAGGAATAATATACAGTAGTTAAAAGTATGAAAAAACTTTGTGTGTCCACATATGGAATGTTCTCTGAGTAAAAGCACAAGTAAAAGAAGACATACCATGGCCTATATTTATTTGAATGCTGACAACCTCCCATCTGCTTCTCCATGTTCATTCTTCGCCCTTCTCTGCCCTACCATCCTTTTTAAGCAGTTGACTTGTATGGGCTACATCAGGAGACTCTCTTGCTCTCTTGCCTTCCTGTTGGCCTGCATAAACAGGGTGCACCGAGAAGAGATTGGAGGGAGGGGGAAGAAGGATTACAGGGACTAATCTCGCTGGACCTACCTCCTTCCCATGAGTCAGAATGAGTTGATTATGAGGAATTTATGGCATCTTTTCCAGTTTGCAGATTTAAGCCAGCTCCTAGATAAGAAACCTTTTGATTGGAGACAGAACCCTAGATATGTTGAGTCTTCTCACAAGCCTTCTCCAGAGGGATTCTGGCCATTTATCAAGATGATTCTCCTAGGAAAAAGGGAAATAACTAGATTTTCTAGGGGGTTATTATTACTGGATTTAAATTGTTGCTGATACTCAGAGATAAGAAAGAGCCCTGTAGTGGACTATTCAAAATGGGAGCTTATGGAGGTTGAGTGATAGATAAAGTGTTGGCTTACATCCATTTCAGATAGGGTTTGGTGGAATTGTGGGCCTCTACTGTGGTTATTTCTGAATCCCTGACTGTATTGTGGGCATAGACTTGCTGCGTAACTGGCTACGTGTTCAGGTGGGTTTCCTGACCTAAGAAGTGAAGGCCAAGTGAAGGCCCAATCTGAAGCTGTCTTTTGCTATGACTCAACTGTATCCCCTAAAAGATCGTGTGCTAGAAACTTGGTCTCCAGTACAGCAATATTAAGATGTGGGCACTTTAAAGAGATGAGGACTCTGTCCTCCTGACTGGGTTAATCCATTAATGGATTAATAGATCTACAGGCTGATGGGTTATTATAGGGGTGAGTTAGCAATCACAAGAGTGAGTCTGTTAAAAGAAAAAAAAGGTTGGTTTCCATCTCGTATGAACCTAGCCATGTGATACCCTGTGCTGCTTCAGATTCTGCAGATAGTCCCCACCAGCCAAAAGGCCCTAACCTTGGATGTATTCCTTGACCTTGGACTTTCTAGGATCCAGAAACGTGTGTATTCAACCATTTTTGCATCTTTGGTATGAATCCTACTTGGAGATCATGAATGGTCTTTTTAATGAGTTGTTGAATTCTCTTTACTTTTTGACATCTATATTCATCAGGGATATTAGCCTGTAGTTTTTTATTGTTGTTGTGTCTTTGGTTTTGGTATCAGGGTGTTGCTAGATTCATAGAATGAGTTTGAAAGTATTCCTTCCTCATTTGTTTTTGGAAAAATTTGAATAGAATTGTTGTTACTTTCTTTTTAAGAGTTTAGTAGAATTAGGACCTGGACTATCAGGTTCTTGGATTTTCTTTGATAGAAGACATTTTATAACTACTTTGATCTTGTTATTCATTATTGATCTGTTCAAGCTTTCTATTTCTTCATGATTCAATCTTGGTAAGTGGTATAAGAGTAAACCTGACGAGTAAGGGTGGGTATTCCTTATAACTCTTCTCACTGCTCCTAAAAAATTTTATAGAGCCACACACTACCAACTTGTTTTAAGTTCCCAGGTGCTGTAGTAGCTATAAAGTTTTTTTTTTAATGAAGAAAGAAATGATCTCATGTACCTACATTTTAGTTAGTGAAACAGCAATTAAACAAATGTATAAAATAATGTCAAGTAATGCAATGAAGAAAAATAAAGCCCTCCAGTAGAGACTTATTAAGGGGGCTATTTCAGATGGGCTGACCAGACAAGATGTTTCTGAGGGTGTTTGAGTTGACTAGAGGTCTTAATAAAGTGAAACGTGGCTGTGGAGAAGATCTGAGTGAGAAGTAACCAGGCAGAGGGAAGAGTGATTAAAAATTAAAAGCTTGGTGAGTTGTTAGAAGATAGAAAGAGGCATGAGGTGAGGTTGGAGTGGCTCTAGATCATGCAGAACTTTGGAAGCTGTGCTCTGGATTGGAGAAGGAACTCTCAGTAGTTGGCTAGGGAACTAGAGAATGGCACTGTGGCCTGATTTACATGGACAAAACTTAATCTGGATGCTGCCTCGAGAACTGACTATAAGGAGCAAGCACAGAGACCCATGGGTTGGTTTCTATAATCGTCTTGCTGTGAGCTGGTGTCAGCTTAGAGCCAGCAGTTCTCAACCTGTGGGTTGCAACGTACAGGAACTGTATTAAACGGTCGTGGCATTAGGAAGGTTGAGAACCACTGGCTTAAACTAATGTGGAAATAGGGAAAGTAGATAGCAATCTTTGGATTTGGAAAAATATTGTGAAGGTTGGGTTGATAAACCAGTAGGTGAATTAGAGCATATGCGGGCTTGGATGCAAAGAATGAGGATGCTACCTATGTTGTGACCTCAATGGCACAGCATTACCTTTCTCTGAATCAGGGAAAAAGGTCAAGAAGCAGGTTTGTAGGTGGGTGAAAAGAAAGGATTTTGTTCTGGATTCTTTAAGTCTGAGATGGCTATTCTTCAAGTGGAAAATGTTGAATTGGCAATTGGGTATGACATCCAGGCTCAGTACTCAAGGACAAGCCTGGCATAAAAGTATATTTCTGGAGAACATTAGTGTATAGATACAGTTTTTAAGCCATGAAGCTCAAGCCTCCTGCTATGAAATATAGCATTCTCCTCCTCTCTCTCGAGCCTCCTGCTATGCCCAACCTTTCTTCTTCAATTCATGTTTCATATACCAAATGTTTCATCTATTTTTGTTTCCTTATCTCCTACCAACCCATGTCCTGAGGGCTTTGTCTGCTATTCCCAGATCAATTTTGAAAGCATTTTCCTAAATAGAGGCAGTTCTTCTCTTCTAAACATTCTGGTTCTAGTTGTTAAGGGTGATCCCTGCACTGGGGTATCTGAGAGGGCTGTTGGAAATTCACTTTTAACTTTAAGTACTTTTATAATGTAGCTGTAAGAGTGAAGCTGAAAGGAATTACTAACTGTGACATATTGATAAGTTGTGAAGTCAGAACGTTGGTTAAGCATTCTTGTGGGTGTAAAACCAATCATCCTGAGCCATGATAGGAACTTCAGAAAGGATCAAAGGCAATGAAAAATTTGACTTGTGGCCCAAACTGCTCTGAGGATGTTATGAACTGAATTGCGCCCCCTTCAAATGCATGTGTTGAACCCCTAACCCCCACAGAATGTGATTGTACTTTAGAGAAAGGGTCTTTAATAAGGTAAACAAGTTAATATGAGGCCACTAGGGAAAACCCTAATCCAATCTGCATATCTCTTTGAGAAGAAAAGATTAGGAATTACAGAGAGCCCTAGGCCTGCATGCTTACACTGAGGTGACCATTGGGACACACAGCAAGATGACAGTCATCTGTAAGCCAGATGAGATGGCTACTCTTCAATACAGAATATTGAATTGGCAGTTGGGCATGACATCCAACCTTGGTACTCAAGGACAAGCCTGACATAAAAGTATATTCTTGGAGAATGTTAGTGTATAGATACATCCCACTAATGAAATGTGTAATGGATCTACACACTTTAGAGACCTAAGAAGAAACCAACCCTGTCAGCACCTTGATCTTGGACTTCTGGGCTCCATAATTGTGAGCAATAACTTTCTGCTGTGTTATCCACCCACTCCATAGTATTTTGTTATGGTAGCCCAAATATAGGTTGGACAAGGAACTGTACAACATGGAGCAGGAGAATTCATTCATGGGAAGAACACTGAATCTTCCTCTGTTAATGACATGTTTTCCAGTGTTAAAGATTTTGGTGGCAGTATTGAAGGATGAAGAAAGTGAACACCAGTTTAATAAAGAAAAATAAATTCTAAAAAACTAGAAAAAAATCATTTCTACTCCATTTTGTTCTTCAGATTCCTGTATTTCTGTTATAGTAGAATTGCTGACAGCCCTAACTGAACCCTAACTCAGGTATGACCAGTTTTTCTCGTGTATCTTATAAGTATCTTTATTCTACTCTGTATTGTCCTTGTTTTTAGCAAAAATAAATTGCACACATTGACAAAAATGTGGAAGTTTATCTCTGAAGGCTTCAGGGTTCACCAACACCCTATGGCATACTAACTATAAGCCACTATTGTGGAAAAGATGAGACAAAGTTGATGGGCTCCAAAATGGGCTGTGCTTGAAATCCTCAGTTAGGGAATTTCATACAGATAGAAATGAAGAGTTGCTATGAATTGTAATAAATGGCATTTCTATATTGTTTTTTTTGCAAATTCCAAACAATAACCACCCACAATTTATTACATTTGCATAACAGCATTGTCCTCTCACATTCAAAGGTACCTGATTATACCTGTGTTCCTTCTGTAATTTGCTCTTGGTCAGTTGAACACCCTCACTGTATGAGCAATGGGCTGGGCAGGTGAGCTAAGTATCAACTGTGTACTTACAAGCATGTTCTTGGTGTCTACTAGACCAAGATGGTCATCCAGGGATGGCAACACAACCTTCACCTCTGCAGGTTAGCAGTGCCCCAACTGAAGTCAGTAATGGAGAAAGGCAGTGGGAGTCACTGCTTCCCTGGGTATGTCAATGAGGAGATGCTACCTGATAATAGTCAAGGTGAGCTATCATTGCCAAGTGACTACATGAAGGAAGCACAGAACTGCAAATGGCTTTTATTCAAAGTTTTACAGTGAGTGTGAGGAGGAGCAGAAGAAGGAGGATGTTTTTTCCTGAAATGCTTTGGGTGATATAGTATCATATATATTTTTTAAAATTCTTCAAAAATCAAATTATGATAAAATATACTTAAAGAGCTTGCATAACTAATTTTCATAGATTCCCCTATATTATGTATCATTATTATTTAAGATAATACACTATTTAAAGAAAAATATTAAGCTCAATGTAGAGACTTTTTAATTTACTCTAGGCAAAATTTCCAGGGCCCCTTATGAGTGTGTCATTCAGAATTTGTCTTACAGCACTCTTGGCTCTCTCTGACTTGTTGAACAAGCTTGTCTGTATTAACAGTTGTAGCATGGATTGGTGCTGATTTCATTAGAGTTGGTCATGTCAAAAATTATGCCTTTACCTTTACTTAGTTAATCGATGGCTCTAGATAGGTGCAGCCAACCTGTGCACCTATTGTGCTTAGGACTACTCAAGTTTATTCATCCTTTCCTCCAGCACAAAGGGATTCCCAGTTGAATATATCCTAAACACATGGCCTTCAGAATAATCAATTTTCCAGTAATTTTTTGTCCAACACAGTGAAGCACATAGGAAAAGAAGCACATAGGTCATCTCATTGGTAGTGGGCATCCACTGCAGTCCGTACTTGATATGACAGAGGAGATTAATTACTAACACCTGATTGTCTTCAAGTGCTGGATCAAAGACTATCAAGTGTCAATGGAAGGAAACACACATGTGCTTTTTACTCACATGTAATTACATTATTTCCCAGCAGACACCATCCTCACACACCTTCCTTCTGTCCCACGGCTGCTCTCTTCCATATTTGGGGGGTATTGTTTGTTCTTAAATCATCCACAGCTCTGAGTTCAGCCTACCTGTCAATACCTAAGGATCTTTGATCCCTCTCTGACCTCAGAGAGTACTTTCTTTCATCTGGCTTGTACTTTATTTCCAGCAAGACCCCAACTCATTCACCTCAATGTGTGTACTAAATTTATGGCTTGTGTTTTGTGCCAATTCCCTCCTTGCTAAACTTAAAAAGAGATCTCATTAATTCACTTATGAATTTTTAAAATGTTCGTTCCTCAAGATATTTTACTTCCACCTCTCAGAAATTGTAATTCACATTTATAAGTCAGTGGTGACACAGTGTAGAAAAGTGACTTCTAGAATGGTGTAATGCCAACCACCTGCAGAGCCCTGCCCAATTGCCCACTACCCCAGTCCCTCCACAGCTGTATTAGAGACACATTTGAAAACAGTAAAAGCATAAGGAAGGAAGAAAAAAATTATGACATTGCTATGCAGTGATAACCACATAGCTAAGGAATTGTTTTGTTCAACTGATGGAAACCCATCAAAGTACCTAAAGTAACAAGAACTTTATTGAAAAAAAAAATAAGCAGTTTCACCAAGGATTTCAAAAAAATAGGAATAAGAGCAAGAAAGTTAGGATTGTCTCTGAGATGACTTTTTTCTGTTACAATCAATAGTTATAAATGCTTACTTGTTTACTTTATTAATTATCTTACTCTTGTTGTTTTTTATTTGTTCTTTTGAGAAAGCCTTGGAAAAGAACAGAAATTCCTACTCATTTAAAATTGAGCAGCTGATAGACATCTAGTCAGAGAATGTTCCATCACTGGAATCAGACTGATGACTGGGTGTCCACTCACTGTTTATTACTGGAACCCCTTCAGACCCAATCAGGGTCTCTGCATTTCTCACTTGGAGATTTCCTCTCTACTGTGTCCAACATTAGTTCCTCCTCGTAACAGCCCTACTATGCTTCCTCTTCGTGGGTCTCATATTTTGATGCATCTATGTATTATGTGCTCCATGTGAGACGCTGTGCCTGCCTTACCTCATCTGGAAAACCACAGGTGTTCTCCATCTCCCCATCTTCTACTTGGGGCTCTCCTGTACATATGGTACCCAGAGAGTTGACTATGCTTTTGTGGTCTTTATTCGCATACTTTTGAAATTTTAAAATTAACCAATTGAGGACATACCCAATTTGGCAGTAATCTAAAATGTGTGATAGATTATGTGCTCTTGATTTTTGACACATTTCAACAGATGGTCGTGTTATTTCAAATAATAACAATAAAATATAATGAGGTAGCCCTAGTAAAATAGGGTCCACGTATTTTAATATTTTACATTCTGATTAATCAATGTCACCTTCTATTAGTGGCAGCATGTCACATAAAGTGAAGTTTGGGGAAGAAGCCTGCTTGGAGCAAACAGATTGGACTGGCCCAGTCTCAGTTATTTCTAAAGTGAAAGAGTAATCTTTATGTGTTCCTGCATGGTCCTCTCCTTTAAAATATTTGCTATGCGTCACCTGAAGCTCAGTCAGAAGGGCAGTAGCCACATGCATCAGGGCTGGTGGGTTTGAACCCAGCCCCAGGCTGCTAAAAACAAAAAAACAGCTGGGCATTGTGACAGGTGCCTGTAGTCACAGCTACTCGGGAGACTGAGGCAAGAGAATCACTAAAGTCCAAGAATTTTAGGTTGCTGTGAGCTGTGATGCCATAGCACTCTACCGAGGGCAAGAAAGTAAGACTCTGTCTCAAAAAAAAAAAAATTCTAACCAATAAACTCAGTTCTTTCCAGGACATAAACTACGTGGAAGCAAAAAGTCAAAAATAAGAATAGTAACACTGACTTGGTGATGCCTAAAATATATGTGGTCAAATTCATCACACGCCTTAACAGAAGAAGAAGTCAAAAATTCACATTTTGCAGTTTAGTTCTGCATGTACCATGTGATAGTCTTTTCACAAGTGACTGTTGAGGGCTTTAAATATGGCTAATCCACAGTGAGATGTGCTATAAGTGTAAAATACACCACAGATTTCACAACTGAGTATAAAAAATGCAAAATGTATTATAAAGAATTTTGTATTGATTATAAGTTAAACAAAACTATTTTGGAATATTATATTTAATAAAATGTGTGGTTAAAGTTAATTTCACTTGTTTATTTTGCCTACTAAAAATGTAAAATGGCATATGTGGCTCACATTCCATCTATCAGAATGATCAATGATCAATGATCATTCTGAATAATACTTGCAACAGAGGTAATATCTCGGTACCATGACTTTATTCTCTGGTACTTTCTGAAGAATGATTAAAACTATGTGAAAACAGAAGTTACCGGTGCATCTTACAAGGATACAAGTGAAAATTACTAAATGTAGAATATAAATGTCGTCATATAGTGATTAAAAGGCCATGAAGGCTATGTTAAATAGTTCAATGAAAATATTTCAGATTGTATATAAAGTCAGCACATTGTGCCCCATGATTGCACCAA
>CAUYON010059931.1:0-14462 GCA_963573935.1 Arctocebus calabarensis | reverse complement strand
AAAGGTAGAACAGCGTCAGGTCAGAAGCACTTATTCAATGATGCTAAAAGAAAACCATATTAGGGTTTTTCTTGCTGTTTCCTAAATAATAACTTCAGACTTTCTTTTGGCTCACAAGTGTAGGTGGTCTGTGGTTGGCTGTCTTCATTGCCTGCCACTGTAGAAGATGGAGAGAATCGACTCCTATAACTTTAACAGTAGAAGAAGACAAGATAACAGGAAAGGGGACTTCCCAAGTTGGGGTTAGGGAAGGTGAATTAGAGGGAAGAGTTTTGATCATGACTAGATCTCCAGAGAGGAAAGTTCCTGTTTTAGTTAGTATATCCCTCCCCAAACAGGAAGCAGGACTTTCAGGCATGATTAGGGAGGCAAGAGAGAACAGCAAGTCATCTCAATTGCAGCTTAGAGGCTGGGAGAAAAATTTGGTAACTGGCTGTCCAGACACCCCTTGTATAGTTATGGATTTGGGAGATAAAAGACCAGGATTAGAGAGAAGTACAGAAAAGGTTGCTCCAGTGTCCAAAAGAAATTTTTTCTCCTGGCGCTCCACTGTGAGGCAAACCTGGGGCTCTTGAGGGATGATGACACAAGCTGGAGCCATGAGAATTTGCCCCGGGCACTCTCAGTCCAGTTTGGGCTCTGATGGGGTCACTGTCCCAGGAGGCCTTATCCTCTGGGGACAGGTCACCCTCCAGGGGTCAACCTTGCATTCTGGACAGGGGCCAGGTGGCTTGCCCAGCCGGTGGTACTGCTGAAAATAGCTAGAGATTGCTATCAAAAACTTGAAAAAAAATCAGTGACAAAAAGCAGTACTTTCTGACTTATGCATCTAATATAATTATTTAAAATCATTTCTACATCCTAATTATTACTCTACATTAAAATTAGTCTCATTAGAACATTATTTTGTTTTTGTACCTGTGTGCATGTATCTTGACTTTGGCCAAGTTTAAATCAAAATTCAAAATTGGGGCAAAACCTGTGGCTCAAGGGAGTAGGACTCTGGCCCCATCTGTTGAGGTGGGGATTTCAAGTCCGGTTGTGGCCAAACTACAATAACAACAACAGCAAAAATTCAAAATTGAAGTGGTAGTTACTTCTTTCTTTATTTACCTGTGAATGGTCTATTTTAATAATTTTTTTCAAGAAAATGACAGAGTTGCAATATTGATTGCACAAAGGTACCATATTGCCATCCTTACGACTTGTTTTGAGATTGAGAAACAGTATATAGGATATAAAAAATTGATAAAACTTTTCCTGAGAGGTACTATCAATTAAAGAGGATGCTCAATATTGAGATTAAAATTTCATAGAATAGCATGCTTATTCTGTTTGAAAAGTGTGGCAGAATTTAAAGAATTAAGTACTAAATGTGTATGCAACATACATTATATATTCAGTTGATTAATAGGACACTGCAAACATTTAACTTTTGAATTATATAAACTATATGTATTAATATAAATTATATTTTATATATTTATTATATTTGCATATTAAGTTTATATAAGTCATTATAAAAATATGTTCATACATCAAAAAAATATGAACATTGGCCTTGAATTTGAAACTACATTATCAGGATTAAAAATTAATAGTAACAACCATTAATAATATTTACATACATGATTGCTTCTTGGCCTTTTGGCTAAGATCAAGTGTAATAATATTTGCACACATAACATTCTTATAATAAAGATTTGATCTCTAAGGAAAAATTATCATATATTTAATATATAAATCTATAAATTTATATTTATAATCTATAAATTAGAATCTATATATACATTCTAATAATATATCTAATATAATATAATCTAATACTATATCTATTATATATTTACAATCTATACATTTATATATTTATAAATATGTAAATTAAATTTATATAAACATATACAAATACTTAGTTTGACTACATTATAATAATGCTTCTTGATTGCTGATGCACACTGTTCAGTATCTTTTTAAGTTCTCAATCAATGTTAATTCCAACTTATTTACTTTAATAAGCCAAATATGGGCAAAAAAACAACAAAATCAGATTAATATTCCTTTGTACATAACATGTATAATTATGAGTTATAACATGTGTAATTTTTAACTTTTTTGATAATGTCAATGAAAACAATGCCAAAATATACACTTTTGTGGTTTCAGAATTATTATATAACACTGAGAACTTCCAATAATTGTTAGCTGCCTTTCCTCACACAAAAAATAAATATCCAGGGTGGCGCCTGTGGCTCAAAGGAGTAGGGTGCTGGCCCCATTTAGTGGAGGTGGCTGGTTTAAACCTAGCCCCGGCCAAAACCAGCAAATAAATAGATAAATAAATATCCACTAAATATAACTCTGACAAGGGAGGATATTTGTAACAAGAGAAAAAGTTAAAAGAGGAAATTACTCTTCAACGTCATGATTACCTAGATTATTTCCAGTTTCTACCACTTAAAAGTGAGTTTGTTCTTAGAAAACACTGTTCTGTCATTCTAATTTTCAATGTCTTGAAGTTTAAAATGGTAAACTTAATTGGGCTACTTCAAGAAGTTCATGAGATAATTCATATGAAAGCACTTTGTAAGGGACCTAATAGACGATAAATATTCTCTAATCAGTAGCTGACCATCCTTGTTATTATCACCACCACCAGGGCTGGATAAACAATTTGCAAGTCCCAGTCCAAAATACAAACACAGAGCCCCCTTTTTCAATAAGCAGGCAGAGAAGTGTTGTCATAAACACTAAAATAAATCATTTCTAAGTCATAGCATCTTTTTCTTTATTGCAAATCCCACTTGAATACATATGCATGCTTCATCCCCCCACAAAACTTCGGTGTATACATAATTTGAAAACATCTTGACACTGAGTATTCCTCAAAGAAACTTAATTACTATCCATACCCACAGTTAACAGCTGTGCATTTTCATCATTTGAAATCCAAATGTACAAAGGATTATGATTTCTTCATCCCATGTTTTTAGAGCAGTTCACATGTCATTGATCACTGTGTATTTTTGCTTTCTTTCTGTTTTGTTTTGATTGCACATGGTATCAAGGAATCTTTCTACCTAGGATTCCTGAGCTGAGATGACAGACCAACTCAGGTGTAGAAGACACCAGCTACCAGCCTGTCTTCTACATCCTCAGGCCCCCAACTCCTGACTGGAGACGAGTGCTCGTCAATGGAGTGTTATGAACCAGGCATCACAGCTGAAGGTGAGTAGCAGAGGTGGAGCTAGTGAGTGAACAAGGAAGGAAGTTTCTTGTACTTACAGCCACTTTACCCATTGCTTAAGTCACCACCCGACCTCTGCTTCCTGTGACATCAGTGGGGGTGTTGGAGTCATTTTTTTTTTTTTCAGATTAATATGAAGGCACAAACATGCAGGTTATATTGTTTTTATTTCTATTGGAAAGTTCAAGTTGTATTTGTGTCCTTCACCCAGGAATCACACTAAACACCCTCATATTATGCACATTAGGTGAAATCCCACCAATCACTCTCCCTCCTGCTTTCTCCCTTCTCTGCCCTCTCCTCTCTCCTCTGCTAGACTTTCCTCGTGTTTTTCTTTTGTGTAAAAATGTACTTGTGTATACATTGGTTTCATATTAGTATTAAGTATATTGAATACTTTTTTTTATTCTTGAAATAATTTACTGAAAAAAATGTTTCAACTCCACTCCTAAATATTTAAAATTTTTATCTTTTATAATGGCTAAATAGCACTCCGTGTTATACATACCCCACAGTTTGCTATCCATTCATGGTTTGACAGACACTTGGATTGCTTCCACGTCTAGGCAATGGTGCGTTGAGCTGCAAGAAACATTCTAGTACCAACATATTTGTGGCAAAATGTTTTCCTTTTCTTCTGGGTAGATACCTAGTAATGGGATTGCAGAATCAAATGGAGGTCAACTTTTAGTTCTTTGAGAATTCTACATAGTTCTTTTTATAGAACTTACGTTAGCTTAACATAAGTGCAAAAGTGTTCCCTTCTCTCCACATCCATGCCAGCATCTACAGCTTCAGGATTTTGTGTTGTGGGCAAATCTTACTGGATTTAGGAGACATCTGAGAGTGGTTTTGATTTGCATTTCTCTTATGATTAAGAACAATGAGCATTTTTTGTATGTGTTTGTTGGCCATTCATCTGTCATCCTCACTATGGAATTTCTGAGAACCTAGAGATGAACCCAGGCACATATCACCATCGTATCCTTGATAAACCAAACAAAAAATGCACTGGGGAGAAGAATCCCTATTTAACAAACAGTTGTGGAAGAACTGGTCAGCCATCTGTAGAAGACTGAAGTTGGACCTGCACCTCTCACCATTGACAAAAATTGTCTCTCACTGGATAAAAGATTTAAACTTAAGACATGAAACAATAAAAATTCTAGAAGAAAGTATGAGGAAAACTCTTGACAAATCAGCCTGGGAAAAGATTTTATGAAGAAGAACCCCCTGATAGTTGCAGCAAAAGCAAAAATAAATAAGTGGAATATGATTAAGCTGAAAAGCTTGTACCCAGCTAAGGGTACCACAGCCAAAGCAAACAGTAGCCTTCAGAATGGGAGAAGATATGTACATACCATACTTGTGACTCTACAGAGAACTCAAACGAATCAATAAGGAAAGAGCAAACAAGCCCATTTACAAGTGGGCCTGGGCGCTAGATTCTTATGGGAGTGTGAACTCTCTGAAAATTTGGACATGCAGGGGATTGAGGTTGTGCACTCCTATGAGAAACTAAAGCCTCCCAACCTCTACCCTGATCTGTGGGAAAATTATCTTCAATAAAATGTGTCCCTGGTACCACAAAGTCTGGGGACCACTGCTTTACATATGGCTCCCTGTGATTAAGCTACCCAGTACTGTTCCAGACAACTGTTTTTCTATGGGTGACAGAGAGGAAGATATAACCATATCACACCCTGAAGGGCAGTGATGGCTTGTGAGGGATTCCCCATCAGAGCAAAGAATGGGCATGTCAGCCTCTGATTAACATTTGGAAAATATAGAAGAACACTATTGTCCAAATGGTTTAACTTCACAGAAAGTTTACCGAAAAAGTTAAAGTTAGTGTATAATGTACATATTCATTTTAACTTTAAAAGTGTAAGTGTGAATTCAGTTGAAAATCTTAGCATTTCACACTCTGTGTACAACTCCTATACACATTCTTTTTTTCTTCCTCTTCTTTTTACATAAAACCGTATGTATAATTCAGCCTCTGCAATTTTCTGTTTCCATCTCTTTAAAGCAATTACAAACACTTGCGAAGCAATTTGTGTGCAGAATCCTTTCAGAAGTCTGTGATTTTTCACATGATTTTTTAAAGTTGTCCATCTCACACTTACTTTGAAAGCATATTTCAAGCATCTCACCTTTATGGAGTTGTTTGTAAGACATAAAACTTTTAGTTTTCATAGAAACAACCTTTATTTTCATACTCTTATTTTCGTAAGTTTAAGTGATATTTAAATAAATTTTGCAAGTGAAAAAACAAAAACAACTGGTATAAACAGATTTAGGGATAAACACATCTGATGCTTGGTATATATAATATTGAAATGCAGAGAACAGAAGTACCAGAATAGAGAACTCTGTCAGCCAGAGCACTCAGCAAACAGGGACTTCACCAAAAATGCTTCACAGGGCAGCGCCTGTGGCTCAAAGGAGTAGGGAACCGGCCCCATATACCGCAAGTGGCAGGTTCAAACCTGGCCCTGGCCAAAAGCTGCAGAGGGAATGGAAAGCATTGTCTAATCTGCCAAATTCATAAAATGAAGATAATTTAAAAGAAATTTTATTTTGCTCTTGTTCCTTTTTAAAATTTAGCTTAATTTATTCCAGCTTTGTCAAATTCATCTGAATGAGAAGAGAAAGTTGAGAAAGATGTGGCTTTTCCACACCTGTTGAATATGTAATTAAACACTTACAACTTGACTTAATCCACGTAATGTGATATGTTCCTACTTTATATCATGAGCTTATAACCAGTATATATTGTTTAAATACTCGAGGGCAGAACTTGAGTATGAAGGGCAGAAAATATACATTTAATGAACCCTGAGCATTTGGACTTTAACGTGACAACAAAGAAAGATAAATGGTTTTAAACTATGGTAGATAAATTATGGAGACTTGTCAGGAAGGACATGGTTAAAAATAAGAGTCTGCACAAAGAGAAAAAACTGGAGGAAACTCTGAAGATTGGTTTCTCCATGACAAGAAATCAGTGCAGTGATTACAAAGCTGCAGTCATTCAGCAAGTAGTGCTTTCAAACAAACCAGCCAAAAAATACTATCAATAACTAAGACCAGGAGAAGTATAATGTTTACAAAAGATGGCTTCACTCTTTTTGGATTAATATTTATATTTCAACATCTCAAAAAGTCAAAAAAAGAGAATACTTCAAGCCTTGTCTTTATTTATTAATAATTGAGCTTATTCCCCTCACAGGAATCAGCAATCTCTTTCTACACAAGCATTGTTCTGAAACAAATGCTGATTCAAAGTTCGAAATGTTTAGTCTCAGAAATAAATTTAGTGTAAAATTTTCAGATTTTATCATCTCATGTCTTCTATTTTAAAATGTGGATCATATAATTTCTTATTTCAAGGGGCTGGATTTTTTCCCCTTATAATAGCATATCTCTAAAATCATAAACAAGAGGGCTAGGCTTTTCATTTGTTGAACATTTTATCTCTATATCAGTAAAACCTAGAAATATGCTCACACATGTTTTACACTTAATCAGTTTTCACTGACTGCATGAATAAGTTCTAAAGACAGATTTCTTGTTATTAATTTATTAGTGATAAAATTAGCAGTGACTGTGTAGCATTTCTTAACAGGAGTGTGACTGTGCCATAAAAATGAGGACACACAAAAGTTATCATTGAATAATCTGAAAAAGAAAGCAAGAAAGTAATTCAGTTGACCACAGCTACAAAGGAAATAAACACTTAGAAATAAAATTAAAGAAGTAAAAGATCTCCACAGTGAAGAATACGGACACTGATGAAAGAAATTGAAGGGAACACACACACAAGAAATGGAAAGAATTCATTCATTCCATGCCCATGGTTTGAAAGAATCAATATTGTTAATGTCCCTGCTATCAGAAAAAATTTACAGATTCAGGACAGTCCCCATCAAAATATCAATGACAAGATTCTCAGAAATAGAACAAAAATCCTAAAACATCACAACTACAAAAGACCCAGAACAGCCAAAGTTAACCAAGCAAAAAGGACGAGACTGAAGGAATCACATTGCCAGACTTTGAATTGTAAAACAGAGGACAATAACCAACCCGACAGGGTTGGGTGACCATGACCTAGAAACAGACATGAAAAGCAAATAACAGACTTGAAACCTAAAAAATGAATTCACACATCTATAGTGAACTCATATTTGACAAATGTGCCAAGAACGTTGCATTGGAGAAATAACAGTCTCTTCAGTAAATGGTGCTGGGAAAATGAGATACTCACAAACAGAAGGAAACTAGACCACCATCTCTCACCATGTATAAAAAGCAAATCAGAATGGAGTAAATAATTAAATCTAAGACCTGAAACAATGAAACCAATGAAAGAAAACATTGCAGAAAAATGCTCCAGGTCATAGGTTTGAGCAATGATTTCTTCAGTCTCCAAAGTACAGGCAACCAAAGCAAAATTGGACAAATGGGATTGCATCAAACTGGCAACCTTCTTGCTCAGCAAAGGAACCAACCAATAAAGTACAGAGAAAACCCATGAAATGGAAAAAGACATGTGCAAACTACCCATATGACAAGATTAAAAATAAGTATACATAAGGAGTTTCACCAACTCAGTAAGAAGAAAATTAAATAATCTGGTTAAATAATGGGCAAAAGTTCCAATAGACATTTTTCAAAAGACTTACAAATTACCTACAGGTATACGAAAAAGCGCTCAATATCATTAGTCATCAGAGAAATGCAAATCAAATTTACAAGGAAATATGATCTTACCCAGTTATGGTGGCTTTTATCACAAAGATAGGCAATAGAAAATGCTAGTGAGAATATAAGCAAACGAGAATTCTCATACGTTGTTTGCAAGAATATAAATTATTGAAACCACTGTGGAGAACGGTATGGAGATTTCTCAAAAACCAAGAGTAGAACTACCACGTGATTTAGTTATCCCACTCCTATATACATCTCCAAAAGAAATCAGTGTATCCAAGATGTGTTCCTCCGATATTTATTGCAGCACTAGTCACAATTGCTTAAATATGGAATGAAACTAACACAGAAAAATGATAAATACTTAAGATGATGGATACCCCAATTACCTTAACTGATTATTACACATCGCACGTCTGTGTCAAGATATTGCATGCACCCTAAACATATAAACAACTATTATGTATCCATGTTAATTATAATTTTACTAAATGAAGACACACAGAAATCATCGGTAAAATACATATTCTTTGATATTTCATGAATTTTTTGACCTAGAGATCCAGGTATTATTTCTTGGATGATTAGTTCCAAACATTATTTCAACCCTACAGAGGAGAAACTTATCAGCTCTTTATGCTGATTGTTTCCTTTGTTGCTCAGAAGCTTTTTGGTTTGATTTAGTCCATTTGTCTACGTTTGTATTTGTTGCTTGTCCTTTTGAAGTCTTAGACACAAAGTCTTCTCATAGGTAAATGCCATGAAGCGTTTCTTTTATGTGTCCTTCTAGTAGTTTTATAGTTTGGGGTGTTACATTTAGTCTATAATTCATTTTCAATTCCTTTTTGTATGTATAAGATTAAAATAACAGGTTTGATGTGATGCTTCTGCATATGGATCTTATTTCCCCAGTGCCATTTAATGAAGATGATTTGTATTCCTGACATCTGTTGAAAACCAATTGACCATAAGTGCATGGGGGAATTTATTTATGAATCCTATATTCTGTTTCATTGGTCCACGTGTTGGTTATTGTACAAATACCATGGTTCTTGGGGTGGTAAGTTGTGTAGAAAAGAAGTGGAACCATCTTCTTTTCAGACAATATGACTTTCTTTTTCTAATCTGGATGCCTTTATTTCTCCATATTTATTACTCTGGCTAAGACTTAGAGTACCGTGTTGAATAAAAGTGATGAAATAGGGATCCTTGTCCCAATTCTTAGAGGAAAAACTCAAATTTTTCATATTGTGGGTTTGTCATAAATGGATTTCATTGACTTAAGGTATGTTTTTTCTATACCTAATGTGATGAGAGTTTTTTATCATTAAAAGAAAATATTAAATATTATCAAATTCTTTTTCTTCATCTTTTGAGATAATCATATTGGTTTTTCCCCTTAATTTTGTTTATGTGATTTGTGACATTAATCGAATGAGAGGTGGAACATCCCTAAATGCCTGAAATAACTCAAACTTAAGCATGTTGTTTTCTTTTTGATGGGCCGTTAGATTGTTTGCTTGTGTTTTGATGAAGCTTTTTACACCTAATTTTATTAGAAACATTGTCTTGTAGTTTTCCATGTGTACTGTATCTTTATCAGGCTTTGGCACAAAGGTAATGCTGCCCCAGTAAAAAGAATGAAAATATCTGCTTCTTCAATACTTTGGATTGTCTTGACAAACAATTGTTGTTAATTATTCTTGAAAAGCTTGGTTGAATGTAGCACTAAAGCCATCTCGTCCAGGAATTTTCCTGGGTAGGAGGGTTTTTGTTTTGTTTTGTTTCTGATTCTAACCTGCTATGTAGTTACTATTAAGAATTAGTGGTTTGTTCAGGTTTTCTGTTCAGTCATGATAGGTGATGTGTCCAGGAATTTATCCATTTCCTCTTGGTTTACAAATTTGTTGGCAGGTATTTCATCATAATCATCTCTAATGATTCTTTATGCTTTTGTGAAATACTTGTAATGTCTCTTTCTTAGATTTTTTTATTTATTGGTTTTGTTCTTCTGCATATGGATATCCTATTCCTTCCCTGGCAATTCACAGATTTCCTTTTCTTCAGAATGTTTTAATAGGGAATTATTTTGTTCCTTTGAATGTTTTCTGTTTCCGTACTTTTACATAATTCTTTCCTCACCCCAATATTGATATTTGAGCATCTGGTATGACAGTTGCTTCTTTCACTTTTATGGAGTATCTTTTGTATGAAAAAAAATGTTTTTATTTAAATGTATAGTGTCAGTTGAATAAGATGCTGTGGCTTTAATTCTGGCTGGGCACAGTAACATATTTTCCATATTATGTCTTTTGCTATGATTGATGTCAGTGGTATCTGCAAACTGCTCAGTGACCAAGCCTGTTCTTGATTTTATCAAGGCTATGACATTGCTTTGGTATGGACAAGGATGATGAGCAAAGCAGTTTTCAGGCCCCTGGGTGGTGTGTACAGGTTCTGGCAGGGGCAGTAGCAATCCCTTGGAAAGCTGGTCCTTGGGGTCCTGGGTGGTAGATATGGGCCCTGGTGGTGGTGCTTGTGCTAGTGGCTCGGTGTGCTAGTATTTGTGGTTTTGAGTGGTGCATACTGGCATGTGGTGGCCCAAACACTGGAGAGGGAAGTGTCATTATCAGTGAAGGTAGCATTCAGCAGGCAGCTCTCAAACTATGGGAAACAATGATTTTGGCTGTCTGTGCCCTGGAGTTGGGGGGTCCACTGTTGTTGTTGTCTTTGTTGTTGTTTTGGAGGAATAGAGTGCTGGGTGGATCTAGTCAGCTGTCTTGATGATATACGACCTAAAATGTATTATTAATAATTTTAAAAGGCATCAATTTTTTCCTACAGTAGCAGATTTCATTTTTGACATTTAATAATACATAAAATGCCTGTATTTAATTTTTCTCTATTATGAACTAAGTCATGATATCTTTTAACTAATAATTAATGTTAAAGGAGATTAAAATGAAAACCATGCCTGAAGAATTTCTCAGCAGACAAAGCAGCCAGGTCTCATAAGTGACCTTGACATTGCTTGACTTGCAAATATCAGCAAAATGTAAATTGAGCTATTTGTTTAACTCTATATATTAAGGAAATAAAAGCCAAGGCTAACAAGTCAGATGACAATAACTAACTTACACCTAGATAACTAGTAACTTTCCACAAGGATAAACCATGGCAGTTATGCAACTATAGTAAATTATTTATTTTCCCTACTTTACTTCCATGATCATAAGTATCCCTCCCACTGGTGATTTCTTAGCAGAGTCCTCAACCCTTTTCTCATTTGGAGCTGCCAAATTCATCAATCACTATTTGCTCAAAGAAATTCTTTAAATTTTCTTATGCCTCAGTTTATATTTTAATGAAGTATTTTACAGATAAAATATTAGATAGTTGATTTCTATTTGGTAATTCCAAATGACATGCTCCTTATATACAATTTAATTTTATATTTTTGGATAATGTCTAGAGCTTCATATATCTTCCCACAAAGTATAATCCTATTATCATTTTAATATTATATTATTTTGTTATTTTGACTTAGTAGAGGTTAATATCAGAAAGTATGAGTTTTTGTGACACTTAATTCACAATTTTTCTATCAAAAGTTATAGCAAACTATGGTCAGTCATTCACTTAAATTAACTCTAAAATGATTTCTTAAAGCTATGTAAATTTTATTACATCTAACAATTGGAATTTGAATTTATCATATCTAATAATTAATTAAAATAAATTTGAATGTTTCAAATACTATCTTCAATACTGCATATATGTCTTTATCTATTTTATATTGCCTTTTCATATATTTATGAGTTTTCAAGTACAGATTTTTATGTTCTATCAGCAGCATAAATTTTAATTTAATTTTCTTTTGGTCTATTGCTGTCTTGAAATTAATATATCCACAACATAATTAGGAAATGCATTGTGCTGAAATATGTAACAATACCATTAAGTTATATGTGTTTACTTTGTAACTGATCAGATTTTCAAATAGTCATGTATTTTTATAAATTTTCTTATTTTTTTCAGGAATTTTTTTTCTTAATGCAAATACTTCTAATGTTCTCTCTCTTTTAAAATCATGGCAAACAGTAATACTTACATGCTATTTTTGTAAATTTGAAGGAACTGTTTTAATTATGTGTGAAGCTTACTTTTTGTTCAGGAAATTTTAACTGAATTAGACGTTAATTTCAGAAAAATCATCTTTTACCATATATTTTGATTGTAAGATTATTTTCATTTGACTACTATTTATGTGACATAATATTATGTTTTCTAATATTGAATATAATTTACCTATCTAAACTTTACTTGTCTTGGTGAACTATTCTTGTACTACACTATTTGATTTGATTTAATTTAATAAATATATTTAGCTTCAAAATTACTTGTACAAGTTCTTTTTATTGTTATATATAGTTTTTTTATTTTACTTGTAAATAATCTTTTACCCTGTGATATGGCTTTATTGAACATGAAGCCACTTAAGTAGAGTGTGAACTTTGTTGCAGATTTTTCTTTTGCTTCTATAATAATGCAACATTGCTATAAAATAGTCTGTAGCTATGAAAAGCAGCCTCAGACCTGGTTAATCCTTAGATGGGTGAAAATGAAGGCTGTAAAACTTCTGTATTAATGTCTTTTAAAATAACATATACATGTGTATATATATGTGTTTAGCTCCTAATCAATTATGACCATTTCAGAACCATCTCATAGTCACATAAAAGCGACATGTTGGCCCAACTCTTTATATTTCTAATTATTTAATAATTTTGTAGCATTCATCATATTTTGAATTTTTTACATCGTTCAGTTTTACTTATTTGATTATTCAGAGTTAATAATTTCTAAAGCAACTATCCAATGCATATTTGTTATGTTAATTAAATATTTTTCAAAATATATTTATGCTATTTTTCTTTTGAATTAATTTCAGTGCATGTTAAGTTAGTCATTTTTGGATAACTTCGTTTTATTTGTTAATATTTTTCCTGATTTCTACATTTATACATAAACAGTTTGATTCCTAGTTATATTGATGCAACTCTTATTAATTACACTCTAAATCATTTTGCTATTAAAATACTGATTCAATTTTTTTAGGTTTTTATTCATACATTTCAGAAGATACAATATAGAGGGAAACATTTTTCTTTTTGGTGGTTGTGTTTTCATTTGTTTTTAACTGTTTATTTGTAAGTCAACATGAAAATTCTATTGCTGCTAGAAAAGCTATAAACTAGTTAATATTTATGTTCAGAATTGACATATTGAGTCATTCGTTAACTTGGTGCACTTTCCCTTTATTTTCTTTTTATTGTTTCCTTGATTGACCATGCTTGCTCTATACACTGCCTTTTCTCTCCCTTTATTCTCTAGCAATAAATTATTGGCTTTCCACACTTGAGTTAAGTAATATTGTCTATACTTTGAAATATTAATAAACATGGTAATCAAAAAGTTTTAAAGCAGCGAATGTTACCAGGCATTTAAGAGGTGGTAAAACCAGGATTTTAATATGCTTCTCATGGAAATGCCATATTGTACCTATATCACAGAAAAGAAAGAATTCCACTTGTTGGTTGCACTAGAGCTAATAGTTCACATAGTGAGCCATAGAACAGTATTTGAGAGTGCAGGAGAAAATGGGCCGAGATGAAATGGGATGAGCTCATTCTAGTATGGTGCATGTGAACTGAGAGTCTCTGTGTTAATTGGTGTAATATTTTAAAAGACATTGTCAGTAATTTTCATTTGATATAAGTGGCCATTTGGCAACATGATAGTGCTGTAAGAAGCTGAGTAATGGGATCAAAAGGACACTTGCCTTAGCTGACTATTAATTCTTATTTAATATACATCAAATAGTCTATTAGTAGGAATCCTTATTGAGAGGCTAAGGTACCATATATAGTTATTGAAAATAGTTTTGCTGCATTGTGTTAGGATAATTAAAAGAAAGTGTTATACATATGAAAATGTACAGACAAAGAGCTGGAAGGAATTGGTGCTATTCTAAACAAGAAGATTAAAGTTACCTGAAAATGATGAAGATCCTAGTCTTCTTGACTGTCAAGGTCAAGTTAACACATGGCCAGAATTAGATTAAAAGCATAATGGTATTATTTTTACATGTTTATCTTGTATTCGGATAACAGTAATGGGAGTGGAAATATGAGAATTACGTCTACAGGCTCAGCACCTGTGGCTCAACAGGCTAAGGCACCAGCCATGTATACCTGAGCTGGCGGGTTTGAGTCCAGCCCAGGCCCGCCAAACAATAATGATGGCTGCAACCAAAAAATGGCCAGGCACTGTGGCGGGCGCCTGTAGTCCCAGCTACTTGGGAGGTGGAGGCAGGAGACTCGCTTGATCCCAGGAATTGGAGGTTGCTGTGAGCTGTGATGCCACAGCACTCTATCCAGGTTGACACCTTGAAGCTCTGTCTCAAAAAAAAAAAAAAAAAAGAATTATGTCAACAAACGTT
>CAUYON010059928.1:0-28130 GCA_963573935.1 Arctocebus calabarensis | reverse complement strand
TGTGGTACATGTATACCATGGAATATTATGCAGCCTTAAAGAAAGATGGAGACTTTACCTCTTTTGTGTTTACATGGGTGGAGCTGGAACACATTCTTCTTAGCAAAGTATTTCAAGAATGGAAGAAAAAGTATCCAATGTACTCAGCCCTAATATGAAGCTAATTTATAGCTTTCATATGAAGGCTAAAACACAATTATAGCACAGGCATTTGTTCTTAGATCTGTCTCTTTTCAGCCACAGCCCCCAGATCCTTTTTCAACTCCATCTCTATCCCTCATTCCATCTCTTTCTTGAGTGTGTGTTTCAGCTCTTCATAGTGGTACTCTTTTTTTTTTTTTTTGGGGGCAGAGTCTCACTGAGTCACCCTTGGTAAAGTGCCATGGTGTCACAGCTTGCAGCAACCTCACACTCTTGGGCTAAAGTGATTCTCTTGCCTCAGCCACCCAAGTAGCCAAGACTACAGGAGCCCGACACAACGTCTGGCTATTTTTTTGTTGCAATTGTCATTATTGTTTAGCTGGCCCGGGTTGGGTTTGAACTTGTCAGGCTCGGTGTATGTGGCTGGTGCTGTAACCTCTGTGCTACAGGTGCCGAGCCTTCATGGTGGTACTCTTGACTGGGTCAGAGATTGGTGTCCTTACTGTAGTGGCCTATGACTGCTATGTTGCTATCTGCTGCCCTTTGCACTATGAAGCTGTAATGTGTAGAGAGGGTCCTGTGTCCAGTTGATGGCTGTGTCCTGGCTCAACAGAGGGGTCTTGAATTTTTATGGCTCCTGTAAGATATGTCAGTTCTTCTGCAATGTCCCTACCCTACTAAAGCTCACTTGTTCTAAACAGCATGCCACCATTAGTGTCAGTGTGGCCATTGGGGTCTGTTATGCATTTTCTTGTCTAGTTTTCACTGTAGTCTGCTATGTGTATATTTTCCCCACTGTGTTAAAGAATTCATCTGGACAGAGCCGATCCAAAGCCTTTTCCACCTGCCTGCCTCACCTCATTATTGTGAGCTTGTTTCTTGTAAAGGGTAATGTTGCTTATTTAAAGTCAGATTCTGGATGTGAGCTCTATTCTAGACTTGCTGGTATCTATGATCTATTCTGTCACACCTCTACCCTTTAACCTTATTATCTACTGTCTGAGGAATAAGGACCTTAAATTAGCCCTAGGTAAAGTCCTTGTGGACTGTTAGAAGCAGTGGAGTGTCAAAAAGTGACTAATGCTGAAACTAAGGATTAACATTTCCTTTTTTTTTTGTTCTGTCACTAAATAGCTGTTTGAAATTATTTTTATTTAGAGGTCAATATCATGCAGTCTTATAAATGAAACTCAGATAGTCAGTTTTAGTGCAGAAAGTATGTCTTTTCCTACATTCCTTTGCTTTGTATCTCTCCCTGGTGTAGAAATTATGAAACATTTTTGTATTATATATTTGATGATTTTACTTTTCTTCTGAAGCTTCATATACATGAGATTTGTCTGAGATTCTCATTCCTCAAAAAGCTTCCATCTTTTTGGCATTTTTAAAATTTGTTTAATGCTCTTTTATTCTTGATTTTGCATGGTATTTCTAAGGCTTTGGTGATTCAGTTTTATTTACAGCTTGATTTTCACTATTTGAAATAGCTGAATTTATAATTTAAAACAATGTGCTTAATTTTATCATGTTTCTTTTCTTTTCTTTTCTTTTCTTTTCTTTTCTTTTCTTTTCTTTTTTTTGTAGAGACAGAGTCTTCACTTTATCACCCTCCGTGGAGTCACAGCTCACAGCAACCTCCAACTCCTCGGCTTAGGCGATTCTCTTGCCTCAGCCTCCCGAGTAGCAGGGACTACAGGCGCCCGCCACAACGCCCAGCTATTTTTTCTTGCAATTTGGCTGGGTCGGGTTTGAATCCGCCACCTTCGGTATATGGGGCTGGCACCCTACTCGCTGAGCCACCGGCGCCACCCATGTTTCATTTTTTTTAACTAATATATACTTATACTCCACAGATAATAGGAGCTATTTTCCTTGAATAAGCAGTTAAGTGACTACTGATATTTGATTTAATTATGCTCGTGTGGTCACCAAGGAAGCAGGCCAGGCAATGGATTATAAACTGGAAGCTTGCAGGAGGTGGGCCTCCCAATTCATGTCAGGGAAAAGATACCAAGCAACCACTGCAGCTGCTACTTACTGAGAACAAGCTACTCTTCCCCGAGCCTGATCCCCACATTGGAATTCCATAGCTGATCAATTTTCAACTGCCAAGGTCTGTTCTATTCCTTAAGGTCTAGTGATTGCTTGTATGTTTCAAAAAACTGCTACTTCATCTCTGCAAGCCTGAAGTCCCAGTTCCATTGCCACTTCCTCTCTGCAAATCTGCTGTCCTGGTTTCCTTACACATCTTGTTGCATAGGTTGCTACATAGGTTGTTACATAGATCACTACATAGATTGTTACATAAGCTGCTACATATCCTATTACAGAGGTTGCTACATATCCTGTTACAGAGGTTGCTACATAATTAGCTACTGGTGGGATATTTTATTTATTTTTATTTATTTAATTTATTTTTTTTGTAGAGACGGTCTCACTTTATCGCCCTCAGTAGAGTGCCATGGCGTCACACAGCTCACAGTAACCTCCAACTCCTGGACTTAGGCGATTCTCTTGCCTCAGCCTCCCAAGTAGCTGCTACTACAGGCACCCGCCACAATGCCCGACTATTTTTGTGTTGCAGTTTGGCCTGGACTGGGTTCGAACCCACCTTGGTATATGGGGCCGGCGCCCTACTCACTTAGCCACAGGCACTGCCTCAACTTTGTCAGAATTGATTCTAAAGTGTTTACTTCATGGCAATATATGTATGTGTGTGTAATCACTACATGTATTCAACATTGAGGCAAAAGAAGGGCAGATTGTAGTTTACATGGTTAAAGGCATTGTTTGAGATGGATTGGTCTTCACTACAGAGTTCAGCTCATCGTAATCCACCTCAGTATCCAGTCAGTCATGTGGTTTATTTTCAAGAATCAAATCACCAGAATGAAACTTCTCAAACTATTCATGTACTATAGATTCATTAGCCACATCCTTCCCAAGCACTTGATATTTCAAGATCTGTGCTGTATTGATTCCATGATGGAACTCATACTAAAAAAAAAAATAACACAAGGCTGGGCTTGGTTGCTCATGCCTGTAATCCTCACACTCTCTGAGGCTGAGGTGGGTGTATTGCTTGAGATCAGGAGTTCAAGACTGATCTGAACAAGAGTGAGACCCTATCTCTAAAAAAAACTAGCCAGGCATGGTGGCTCAGGTTTATAGTTCCAGCTACTTGGGAAACTAAAGTAGGAGAATTCCTTGAACTCAGGAATTTGAGATTACTGTGAGCTATTATGTCATAGCACTCCATCTAAGGTGACAGACTGAGATTATCTCTCAAAAATAAATAAATAAATAAATAATACAGTTTAAAAATACCATGAAGTTTTGACTTGTCCATGGTTCACAAAAATTGCTTTAAACATTTTTAAAGGTAATCACAAGCCAAAATATGTGTTTGAAAGAAGGAGGATATACTTTCACAAGAAAATTATTTAAAAATGTCTAAGTGAAATGTCAGAGATATTGTCAAACTTAGTACTTAAGAAAATCAGGCATAGCTTAACAAGCTAAAAATTTTTTTTTTTTTTGGCTTCTTTTGCCTCTATTGTATCTGTGAGAGTCTGTTTGCAGCATTAGTTTGACTTTGTTGTTTTTCTTTTATTTTATTATTTTTTACTGATAAGCCTTTCATTGTAACAATTTTTGTGTTTTCAGGTTTTTTTGGTTCTTTATTTCTCATAAGCTTTTTATTGTCATATTCACATTGAATATGACACAATGTGCTTATCACTCTCATATTGATAAAGATATTTTTGTCTCATATCCAAAGCTGCTATGGATATTTTAAGGCTTTTGTGGAGCTATGTTTTCATTTCATTTCATAAAATATGTAGAAATACTTATAGCATCCATGTTTGAGTGTCTGGTTATCCTACATATGTTACAGAATTGGCTGCTTTAGTGCATGTACTCACCCTAAATAATAGCATATTTATAAGGACATCATTGTCAGGGTTTCTCATGATGTGGTCAAGGTACATATACATTAGAATAGTTTATTAAGTGCAATTCAATGTTATTCCAGGTTGAATGATACTGGGAAGGATTTGTTTGAAGTAATACACAGGAAATATAGCAATTTTATGTAAGTTACACTCTTGCCAAATTTAAATAATTCTGCATACTGACAAACAAAACTTGGTGTCCATGGGAAATAGAGGTATCAAATATTTAATAGATGATTTTTTTTCTACTTAGTGTTAACAATAGAGCATTTCTAAGCCAGCTTCTGCTTTAGTGTGGTTTAATATTAGTCCCATTCTACACCATTTCTATATAGTGCTTATATCCATTTGACACTCAACATTAAAATTTCATCTTTTCATTCTTAAAACTTAAAACTATATTTCTGGATGTTTATTTGTTTGTTTATTATAATACGGAAAAACATCTCTAATATGCTCTATTCACTGTCTAGTGAAGAGATCTGTTTTTACCTGGAAGTCTTGAAATATTTTGTAATTCATTCACTGGGATAGACTATTCTTTGGATTGGTAGAACTTTGAGGGACATTCCACTTTTCCACATGGCAGATATTATGAGGTGAGAGAGTGAAGGCTGAGGAGTGGGCATGATGTCAAAAACATCACATTTGGCACAACTCAGCACTCACATGTTGGAGCAAAAAGCAACTTTATTGTTTTATGTATCAAAGCCATATTCATCCTGAAGTTGTTGGCATATAAGAGGCTGTGTAACACAATTGCTATAAGAATTGAATATTTTGAATACACATTTTATATTCTATGGAATTGTCAAATAAGTTTCACTAGAGGATAAAATATTATCTTGCTCTTTTCTTGCAATATATTCTCGGGTTTCTTTATAGTTGTGGTTTTTCTGTCTTAAGATTAATTGGTTTCTACACGTATCATAAATTATGTATCTTATTCTATTTTGGCTATTGGCATAATTTTTTTGAAACATTAGGTGAGCATTACATAATAACTTGGCTTTTGAATAAAAACACAGACATCTAGAAATTGGTATGCAAATAATACCATTATTTTATGAAAAATAATTGAATTTTCTTTCTTTTTCTTTTTTTATTAAGTCATATATACGTAGATCATGAATACATTTATGCATTTGTGAGATTCAATGTGTTGATTATTTGTACAAATAGGAGTGCTTACATCCAATTATTAACAAAGCTTTCACCTCATTTACTTAATCACAGTATTAAGACATTTGTGTTCAATACTTGATAGATTTGAATTGTTAAAGTCAAATTAATCTCCCTCTGTCAAACCACCCCCCTCTCTTCCCATCCCTCCCCACTTCTCTCTTTCATCCTGGGCTATACTTGTGATTCATCTCTCATATGAAAGTGTGAGTGATTATAAATCAGTTTTATAGTAGTACAGAGTATATTGGATATATATTTTTCCATTCCTGAGATATTTTACTAGGAAGAATATTCTCCAATTCTTATGTCTTTGGCAAGTACTATACCAACAATATTGCCATTTAAAATCATTGTTTATTGTTTTTGCTACTTTTTATTACAATTACTGTTGTTGAGCCTTCTACCATTGCCATTGGTCCTGGTTAGTGGTTCATTGCATCACAATCATAAAGTAACTAATATAATATCTGATTTGGGAGACTTGTAAAGGGTTTATTTGTGACCTGATACTCTGAAAAGTAAAATGGAATGTTGATACATTTCTAAGAATGTCACTTTACTCTCTCAGAGTACATTAAATATTTAACCTATTTTATTTTTATAAAGCAAATGTATTTTATTATGTTTATGAATAATAAAAACATTATTTAGTCAATAAAAATAATAATTTATATAATTAGTAATTATCTTCCATATTAGTAAAATGCTGCCCTACTTGATCTGTTTGTCTAAAACTTGTTTTTGATTATTTTTGAAGAGCTTTTCAGGTGTTGCTAATAAATTCCTAATATTTAATGCTTATTTTGCATAATCACACTTTGATATTAGATTTGAAGTAGATTTTATTTTAATATGAGGAGTTTTTATTAAGTAGGAAGTTTAGTGCATTAGTTATGCTTTTAAAATTACTCATTGCCTTGCATGGGTATATTGCACATTTCCATATTGTACTACTGTGAAGGACAGTACTCCAACTTGGATTTTTTTTTTTTTAATGAAGACAGAGTCTTACTTTCTTGCCACCTGTAAAGTACAGTGGAGTCATAGCTCACAACAACCTCAGACTCTTGGGGCTGAAGTGATTCTCTTGCCTCAGCTTCCTAAGTACCTGGAATACATGCACCCATCACAACACCCAGCTAATTTTTTTAGAGTTGAGTGTCTCACTCTTACTCAGGCTGGTCTGAAATTCATGAGCTCAAGTGATCCACACACCTTGGCCTCCCACAGTGCTGGGATTGGTGGTACAGCTCCCACCATACCCAGCTGTACAACTTGGATTTTAACCTTGTAAAAGCAAACTATGTAATGTGATCATACATAACTTATATTAATTTCAACAAAAGACAATTACACAAGAAGAAAGTGAAAGTGGAGTTAACAATTATATTCCACACACACAGATAAGGCACCAACTGTGTACAAGCTAATGTTCATGAGGAGAACACAAAAATGAACAAGAAATAGAAAAAATAATGTAGTGGGCACTAATTTACCAGGCATATCCAATATTGTTTTTAAAGATAGCTCAGGACTTTGACATTTTTTCATCTACTGCATAATTTTAGATCAATGAATAAAAGTCATACGATCAGTTTCTTAGAAATGACAAAGATAGCTAACAAATTTGACATGTCTTGCTGACCAATCTCTTCTGTCCACACATACAGATATATCTTAAAATAAATGGTCGTATGTATATAACCACAAATCTTGAAGACTAGATAGCATTGGGAATATTTCTATAAATGATAAAAGAGACAGGATATCTGCTCTGTTTTTTATTTCTATCTATCTATCTATATATTTATTTTGAGACAGAGTATCACTCCGTTGCCCAGGCTAGAGTGTTGTGACATCACAGTTCACAGCAACCTCAGACTCCTGGGCTCAATCCATCCTCTTGTCTCAGCCTCCCAAGTAGCTGGGACTACATGCACCTGCCACAATGCCTGGCTAGTTTTTCCATTTTTATTAGAGATGGGAACTCACTCTTGCTTAGGCTGGTCTGAAACTCCTGAGTTCAAGCAACCCACCCACGTTGGCCTTACAGAGTGCATGAGCCACTGTGCCAAGACTGTATCTAGTTTTTAATGTGAATTTGAATTTTTGGCTAATTCAATCCAACCAAAACATACAAGTCATAGAAATTGTAAATAAATTGCTAAATATATTTCTTAGCAAATACTTAGAAAATCTAATGAACTAATAAAAACGAAGTATCAAAACTATTATTTCAAAATAGAATCATTCAGTTTTCATAAATGTCATTGCATAGTATTTTAGTTCTCTGATGGGATAAATTTTGACATATATGTCTGAAATTTATTCAACGCAGGATTTGTAAGATTTGTAGAAATTCTAGGTATGGCGTTTTTAACTTCTACAATTCTGAAACTCTAAGTTATAAACAATTCTGAAACTCTAAGTTATAAACTCAAAATTATGCTAATGATTGTTCTAAGATAGTATAATTTATCAATGATAGCCACACAATATTAAAGTGACAATGTAGTGAAGAAACCATCAGTAGTCATTTCAGTCACATTTCAATTCACCTCAGTGACAAAATGATGTGAAGGGACATTTAATAAAATCATTGACACATCATGTGTTTATGTAGAAAGCCTCTATACCTTATAATATATCAAGGAAACAATTTTCTTTCAATGGTTTTCCTAAGGGCCCTTCTCAGATGACCATTCCTTAGACTATAAATAAAAGGATTTAATAAGGGTGTAACCACAGTGTACATCACAGCTGCTACTTTGTCTCTTTCAGCTGAATAGGAGGTGGAATCTGGGCATAAATAAACACCAATTATTGTACCAAAAAACAAGAAGACCACAAAGATATGAGAGGAACATGTGGAGAATGCTTTATATTTCCCTGTGTTTGATGGAATTCTGATTATTGTACAACCAATAAGTATGTAAGACACTAAAATACAGATAAAGCTCACAACCACCACTAGCCCTCCCTCAATGAAAATAAACAGCTCATTGATATAGGTGTTCGAGCAGGACAATTTTAGCAATGGAGCAATATCACAGAAGAACTGAGGAATTCTGTTATCCTCACAGAAAGATAACTGAACCAACAAGATGGTGTGTATCTGTGCCCTTAGGATTGCAAAGATCCAGGAGCTGGCCACCAAACGAGCACAAAACTTGGGAGTCATGGTGGTTAAGTAGGACAAAGGAAGGCAGATGGCCACAAAACGGTCATAGGACATAATAGACAGAAGTAATGTTTCCAACCCCGAAAAGCAGATAAACAGATACATTTGCATTACACAGTTATTGAAAGAGATGGTAAAGTTTCCTGTCTGGATTTCTACAAGCACTTTAGGAACTGTAGTGGAAGATAAACAGACATCAATCAAGGATAAATTGCTAAGGAAGAAATACATGGGGGAGTGAAAAGAAGCATTTGAAGTGACTGTTAGAATGATCAGCAGGTTTCCAATCATGGTGGAAAGGTAAATACAGAGAAGCAGGGAAAACAGGAGTGGCTTTTGGGCTGGGTCATCAGTAAACCCTGCAAGGATGAATTCCAAGATGGTGGTTTGGTTTAGCCTCTTCATATCATAGATTTTTGTCATCCTACCTGTAACTCTCATAAACACAGAAGCCTGAAGTTTACCTCCCAGAATTAATCAGGAAGTTCGTCCATGTTAGGTTTCTCTCTCTGAAAATATCACAAGATTTATGTGGGGATACAGTGTGATCATGGTTTCCTATCACCAAATAGGTTCAAAAACAATTTTAGTTTCATTAATATTTTATCACATCAAAAAGTGAAATGTCATACATATTATCTAATTTATTTTTACTCAGGTCCCTTGGAAGCCATGTTATCTATTGTTTACATGAATATAAATGAATCTCAATTTCTTCTTTAGGTGAAAAAATTGAGAATCATTAAGATTTAAAAAGACATACCTCTGAGTATAACAATTAGTGGAATTGATGTTTGAAAACTGGTCTTCTGGTTGAATGTGTTTTTGTCAATTTTAGGGGGTTTAAAATTTGTCAGTAAAATACCTAAAGCAAAAAAAGTTAAATACTTTTGCTTTGTGTAAGACTTATAACCTCCACTCAACTTTGTTTTGACTTTACCATCGCTGAAAGTCTCATTTCAGGCTATTTTGGGGGTGTGGCACAGAACCCTTAATCTTTTTCAAATCAATTAACCCTGAGTAATTGAAGTCCCTCTTTCTGTATGTTTCCTTCATTAAATTGTAAGGCCCTGAACAACAGAATTTATGTCATGTTTATTCAGTTTTCTGTCAAGTCCTTTTCTTAAAACTACATAATTCAGATTTAAGTAGTGTAATGAAGAGTTGTAGGGGTAGTGATTAAAACAATTACAATAACATGTGTCAGTTAGGAAATTATGGCCGACAGTATCCAGAATAACTGAGGATGGATTATCTATTTTTAAATCACTGATACATAGAAATAATTTTCTTCCTGTTTCCAAGGGCTATTTTTTCCATTGTTAGAAAAGGATGAACAAGTGAGTTATAAAAATGAATTGGAGAAAAACATAACATTTGGTGACCTCTATTTTTGAGATGAAATGCATTTCAGAACTGACAAATAAATGAATTGAACTGTATCAATAAAACTTATTTCAGTGAAAAAATACTGAGCAAAAAATGCTTCAAAGATTACTAACTCGATAGCTATGAAAATACAAAATTTCAATGACAGCTTTGTGACTTAAAGAACATGAAAGAAAATAAGACACATGTGTTTGAATTAATAATTCTGATAAAATATAATCGCTCTAACATTATTTTAATGTGATTAGAGAAAAATGTCACTTCTCTTTATTTCTGAAAATAAGTTAATTGAATAAAATGGATATTATATTATACCCAGGAGTAGACTAACTATGGCAATGATACTTCGAGGGGAATATTAAGATCAGACATCCTGCAATTTGTTATTTGTATCATTTGTGCCTACATTGTTGAAGGCTCAAAATAAAATTTTAAAATACTATACTAGGGTCTTCTTTTGTCAGCCAGATGCTCTAAAGGTGAATAGAAGCTATGTTTATGATATATAATATATTAATTCCAAAACTAGTAAAGGTGCATGGGCTTTTGAAAGATAATTTAGTCAAAAGTAGTCAAAAGACTTCTCAGGGAAATAAATGTAACCCAAATAGAAGTTTTTCTCTTATTTCTCTGGGCATATGTATTCATGTTTTAAAATATCTAGGGAGACTGTGGAAGCCCTTGAGCTAACTGATCTCTTTTTTGAATATATAATATTTTGTACTATGTAGAACTTCTCCGAACATAACTCAATTTTATGATTTTATTGGAACAAATATAACCTTTGCAAAAGAAAAATGAAGTACTCATAATTTTTTAGGTCATAGAATTTAAGAAGATAAAGTTGAACTCCTATTTAACAAAAACTCAAGTTTAGAACCCTTACAGAATATTACATAGAAATAGTCCCCAAGCATAAATGAGCACAACTTCTATCTGATCTTCTGGCTCAAATCGAATTTGTTCTTTTTGAATATCAAACTGTGGATTTGGTTCTTCTTTATTTAATATCACACTTTATGATATTGTGTGGACATTGTTGCCTGGTAGAGTTAACACATGTAACATGTTTTACATAGAATCACATGTATAACATATGTATCTAGTAGTAAACCCACAGTTAGAACTAAATTTTATATGTATTGTCTTCAAAATTATATTGAATCATATAAATACATCATTTGAAAGTTGAGTCTACCATACTGACTGAATCATTATTGATTAATGCTTTATAGTCTCATAAACATAAAGAACCAGCTTATCTTACATTAAAAAGAGACCAGACATTTAGAAATGTGTGATGTTACATACATCTAAATATTTCTACAACAATTTTGTCTACATTTACAAATGTAGAGCTCTTGAAGTAGTTTTCACCTTAACATAGACTTTTTTTTGTTGAGGCAGAGTCTCACTCTGTCGTCCTTGGTAGAGTGCTGTGTCATTGCAGCTCACAGCAACCTCCAACTCCTGGGCCTAAGCGATTCTCCTGCCTCAGCTTCCCAAGTAGCTGGGCAATGCCCAGCTATTTTTTGTTGCAGTTGCCACTGCTTTTTTTAGCTGGCCCAGGCCAGGTTCGAACCCGCCACCCTCAGTATATGGGGCTAACGCCCTACCCACTGAGCCACAGGCACCACCTAACAAAGACTTTTAAAAATCTAAACCATAATCTATAACTATACTTTTTAAATACTAAAGAATATCACTACAGCTTAATTTATTTAAATGACATCTGTATAATAAACATCTTATTAAAGTCAACCTCTGGGAGAGCAGGGGCCTAACTACTAATGCTATAAATCCTCAAGGATCCCCAGATACAGACTAAACGAATCTTGTGCAGTTAGTGAAGAAGGTTTTAGAAACCTAAAGTAACTTACCTGAATCATTATTTTTGAATTTTTTGGTTGTGCTTTATTGTTGTTATTTCTGATTTATCTCAGCCATAAAATGTTTGAATGGATTCACCAGTTTATTTTCCTATAGCAATGATAAATGTTGCACATACAGAGTTGAGGATAGAACACAATATCACTGAAGGATGTAGGACTGAAGGAGGCAGATAAAAGAGCACTTTGAGCATTTACCGTATCTTAAGTGGCCTCCAGGTATAATGTTCTAATTTTCTCATGAGAAAGGAATATTTGGCTGCTATTTAATCTCAGGGGTGCACACCAGAGATATTTTCTCTAGAGAGAAATAAAGATTTGCAAGTATATCTCTTTCTGTGATAGTCACAGTAAAATATCAATTATGAAATAGTGGTGATATTACTTGATGGTCAGAACTCTACAGAGGATTAATTGGCTTGCCTATAAATATATATTAATAAATACCATCCTTTGAAATTAATTTGTATTGTTTTCTTTTGTCTATCATGTTGTAAGTGCAACAGAGCATGTTCACCTAGGACTCCCTCAATCCTTTACAGAACTTATTACTTCAATTCTAAACTTCTTTAGGCCTTCTTCTAAAAATCTCTGTAATGCAAGTTACACATGTTGACTATGAGATCATACAATGATGTTCCCAAACTAATCCTAGAAGAAGTACTACATATAAAACATAGATGTTTGAGATGGCGACTTTATATCTTTTATATTTACCTGGATGGAGTTGAAGAACATTCTTCTTAGTAAAGTATCACAAGAATAGAAAAGCAAGTATCGGGTGGTGCCTGTGGCTCAGTGAGTAGGGCACCAGCCCCATATACCAAGAGTGCGGGTTCAAACCCGGCCCTGGCCAAACTGCAACAAAAAAATAGCCGGGAGTTGTGGTGGGCGCCTGTAGTCCCAGTTACTCGGGAGGCTGAGACAAGAGAATCGCATAAGCCCAGGAGCTGGAGGTTGCTGTGAGCCATGAAGCCATGGCACTCTACCAAGGGCAACAAAGTGAGACTCTGTCTCTAAAAAAACAAACAAAAAAAAAAAAAAAAGAAAGAAAAAAAGAAAAGCAAGTATCCCATGTACTCAATGCTAACATGAAACCAAATTGTAATCAACTGTATGCCCACATGTGAGAAAAACACAATTATATTCAAAAGAGGAGGAAAAGAGGAAGGGAAGGGAGAGATTAGTGAACTCTCACCTGATGTTCACAATGTGAGGATATACAATGTAAGGGTATACACCCTGTGAGTGAAGGACTCACTACAACTTGAACTTTAACTTAGAAATGCAAACAATGTAATCTAAACATTTGTACCCTCATATTAATCTGAAATAAAAATAATGGAAATACATATTTTAGCAAATAATTTTTAAAAATGCTATGAATGTTAAACTTCATTATCCAACCTCATATGCAAGAGTTTTCAAGAATTTGTGGAAAAATAGAGAATTCTATTAAAATAAGTGGAGACTTTTGGGGGGATTAAAATAAAAATATTGCTTTGAATCTATGATAATATAATGGAAATTTACTGTATTTTGATTAATGGAATTTAAGAGTTTGATTAACATGGGCACCTCCACTTAAATGGAGTTAGAGAATTTTGACAATTATTAAGCATTACTTTAAATTACATAATTTTATATTCTTTCAAAGTGTACCAATATGCAATAGTGAGGGTAAAATTATTACTTTAAAAGTTACTAATTAATAACTCTGTCTAGGACATATCTTAAAACTAATATGAGATTTTTTTAACTTAATGTTTATATGCACATTTATATTAAAATATTCAGTAGAATTTTTTTTTTTTTGCAGTTTTTGGCCAGGGCTGGGTTTGAACCCGCCACCTCCACCTTATGGGGCTGGCGCCCTACCCCTACTCCTTTGAGCCACAGGTGCTGTCCTAGAAATTGTTAAAAATCATTTTCTTTTTATATTTATACCTATTATTAGTTTAAGATAGATATTAAAATAACTATAAATATTTTATGTATTTATGGTTGTTTACCATTCAGAGCATTTTAAAAAACTATTTGCTACAATATATACTATTTTTTTTTTTTTTTGCAGTTTTTGGTCAGGGCCAGATTTGAACCTACCACCTCTGGTATATGGGCCAACTACCTACTCCTTTGAGCCACAGGCATTGCCCAATGTGTATGTTTTATATTTACTCTCACCCTTTCCTTATTAAGCATTCTAACATGTAAATATGCCCTTAACATTGCATATACCTCTTAAGCTATGCAATGATTTTATTACTAATTATATATGTATATTTCAGAGCAGCTAAAACAAGCTAAATTTGAAAGACAAAATAAATAGTACTAAATAACTGGGGAAAACATCAGAATGACATCAACAAGATGGCAGAATAAAAGTTTCAAATCCAATGTGAACTTCGGGTTATACATGAGAGATTACAGCATCAAGTAGAGCACATAATCAAGATTAGATTCGCTAAAAAAGGTAAGAAACATATTTTTTAATTTACCAGCTATCACTTCCCTATGATGGAATAATGCAGTGCAAAGAGAGATTCAATCAGCATATGAGTTCTCCATTGGGACAAAGAAAAGTACATATGGCTTACCCTGTCTGAGTGTCACACAAGAGACTTGTTTTACTGTGACACATTTAGAAAACTGAGAATTGGAATGACTCAGTTGCCTGGGGTTAACTAACAACATAGCAAAGGGATGAGGGCTTTTAAAAGCAGCACATACATTTCAAAAACCAGTCTACAAACCCATGTGCAAGGCCTGTCTCTCCATAAACTGGTTAGAAGGCCCAACCTTGACAGCTGACCCATTCAAGGACCCTACCAACAACCCAAAGGAATATCTGGCAGCACTGGCTGATAAAGGGCTTTCCCTGCTGAAGGTGTTCTATAAAGTATGCAAAAGATTACTGAGTATTCAAATGTACAAACATCAACTCAAAGCTACAAAATCAGGGGCAAAGTAGGACTTTTCAGCAATAACCCCCCCCATACACCCCACCACGAACATGAACTTGAACAACTATCTGTGCACAGATCTTTTCAAACTTGCAGAATTATGTAAATATCCATATTCAAAAAATTCAAATTCTCTAGTGAGATTCAGTTCAAATAATACTACTCCAAGACATTTTACTTAGACTGTCAAAGATCAAAGACAAATAGAGGATCTTGAAAGCAGCAACAAAAAATAGGAAGGAAATACATATTTGAGAGGCCCAATATGTTTAGCAGCAGCATAAACCTATGGACAGCAGCATAAGGACTATGTAGTCGAATTACTAAAGCTAAAAAATATCCCTGCCAACTAAGATTATTTTGCTCAGCAAATCTGTCTGGAATGAAGAAGAAATACTTTCCCAGACAAATAAAAGCTGAGGAAGTTTATAAGCACCAGACCTGTCACAGAAGAATTCACAAAAATGAATTCTTTAAGCTAAAAGAAAAGGATGCTAATAAACAACATGAGAACATAGAAGAGTGTAAAATTTACTAATGAAAATAAATATACAGCAAATTTAGAATACTCTAATACAGCAATAATGGTGTATAAATTATTTAAATCTTTAGTATGAAAGTTAAAAGATAAAAGTATTAAAAATAATAATAGTTGGTGGCTCGGCACCTGTGGCTCAACGGGCTAAGGTGCCAGTCATGTACACCTGAGCTGGCGGGTTCGAATCCAGCCCCCGGGCCCGCCAAACAACAATGACGGCGGCAACCAAAAAATGGCCAGGCATTGTGGTGGGTGCCTGTAGTCCCAGCAACTTGGGAGGCAGAGGCAAGAGACTCACTTGAGCCCAGGAATTGGAGGTTGCTGTGAGCTGTGATGCCATAGCACTCTATTCAAGGTGACAGCTTGAGGCTCTGTCTCAAAAAAAAAAAAAAAATAATAATAATAGTTGAAAAAAATGTAAAATATATACAATAAAAAAAGATGTAAACTATGACATCAAAAAATCAAAATGGCAGGTGTGATAAAGAAAAAGATAAAAGGATAGATCTGTTTTTTGTAATCAAAGTTGAGTTGTAATACAAAAAAAAAAAGTTGTAATAATCTTAAAATAATCTTTTATAATTATAGCCACAAAGCCAAACCTATATGTTCGGTACATAAAATATAAAATGTAAGGCATCAGAATATCTCTATCAAAAATTATTTAGCCACAAAGAAAAACAACAAGAAAATAAGAAAGAGGACTATTTCCTTTACTTAGTGTGTTATTGGCAGTAAAAAAGCTTTTTAATTTGATCAGATTCCAGTAGTGTATTTTGGATGTTGGTTCAATTTTTGGAAGTAAGTTTGGAGAACACTCAGGGATCTAACTATAGACCTATCATTTGATCCTGCAGTTCTTCTTCTAGTTGTATACTAAAAGAACCAAAAATCACTTGACAATAAAGATATTTTCACCAGATGATTCATCGCAGTTCAATTCATAATTGCCAAGTCATGGAAGAAGCCTAAGTGCCTATCCACCTAGGAATGGATTAATAAATTGTTGTATATGTATACCATGGAATACTATGCAGCATTAAAAAAAAGATGGAGACTTTACCTCTTTTGTGTTTACAAGGATGGAGCTGGAAAATATTCTTCTTAGTAAAGTATCTCAGGAATGGAAAAAAAAATATCCAATGTACTCAGTACTGCTGTGAAATCAATTTATAATCACTCACACTTGAATATGAAAAATGAAACACAACTATAGCCTAGAATAAAGAAAGGAAGGGGAGGGAAAGGGGAAGGAAGTGGGGTGGGTTGATAGAGGGAGGTTAGTAGGGGAACCACACCTATGGAGCACATTGCAAGTATAAGTTGGATCTATCAGGTGTAGATGTCTTAATGCTGTAATTGGATAAAAGAGGTGAAAGCTATGCTGATCAGTAGCATGTAAGCACTCCAATTTGTACAAATAATCAATACAACAAATCCCATAATGGCATAAATGTATGTATGATCTATTTACAAATGATTTAATAAAAAATAAATTAAAAAAAAAGAAAAAAGAAAGAAGCAAAGATTTTATAAAAATAAATAAATAGAAACTAATTAATGGCAATAACAAGTTCTTACATATCAATGATTATGATGAATGTAAATAGATTTAATTTTTTCATCCAAAAAACAGAGTGGCTAAATGAGCAAGTAAAAATACCTAATTATATGCTATGTGCAAGACTTCACTTGTAAGGCCACATATAGACTCAAAGTGAAGGGGCAGGAAAACATAGTCCATGTAAATGTAAATAAAAGTGAAAGAGTAGCTATATTTCTTTTCTTTTTTTTTTTTTTTTTGGCTGGGGCTGGGTTTGAACACACCACCTCTGGTATGTGGGGCCAGCGCTCTACTCCTTTGAGCCACAGGTGCTGCCGAAGAGAGCTATACTTCCATTAGATAAAATAGATTTTAAGTCAAGAAGTATAAAAGGAAGCAAAGTTCATTGTAAAATGGTATGAGAACCAATTTGACAAGAAGATGTAACAACTATAAGCATATAATTGCACTCAATATCAAAGCACCTAAATATATAAAGTAAATGTTAATGGATCTGAAGAGATATCTAGGCAATACAAGAATAGTATGGGACATCAACACTTCACTTTTAGCAATGAACAGATCATCCAACAGAAATTCAATAAGAAAAAAATGATGCTTAAACTACACCTTCACTAAATGGACTTGTTAGATATATAAAGACAGTACATCCAACGTCTGTAAAATACACATTCTTTAATAAGATATAGATATCTTGAGCATACAAAAATTAATGTTTTAGATATCACACTGCCTTACTTCAAAATATACAACAAAGCTATAGTACCTCTACAAGCATGGAGCTGACATTAAAAAGACACATAGACCAAAAAAAAAAAAAAAAAAAAAAAAAAAAGGGAGTCAGGAAATAAATTTACACACTAACAGACAACTAATTTTTACCACAGGAGTCAAGAGCCCATGGTAAGGAAAGAACAGTCTCTTCAATGAGTAGAGCTGGGAAAAGTGGATATTCACATGTAGAAGAATGAAATTAGACCCATCTCACACAATATACAAAAATTAATCCAAAACAGACTAAAGACTTAATATAAATCTATGAAAACACTAGAAGAAAACAGGGCAGGGAAAACTGCAGGACATTAGTCTGGGCCAGGCATGGGGAACCTGTGGTTTCAAGGCCATGTGTCCTTACAGAGTCCCAAGTGTTCTCCCTTTATTAAAAAGGATTTGTTCTGTAAAATTCGGATTCAATCTAAAGGTTGCATGCAAGGATCCAAACAGCCAGACTTTTTGGATATGATCCCCAGAGCACATACAACAAAAGAAGAAATGGACAAAGGGATTACATCAAACTGAAAAGCTTCTTCACAATGAAGGAAACATTTAACAGAATAGAAGAAAATATTTGCAAACTATACATCTGATAAGGGAATAATATTCAAAATATATGTCCCATACTTTTTATTCACTTATCTATTATTGAACATTTTAGTTGCTTTCATGTCTTCACTATTGTCAATAACACAATGAACATGTAATATAAATGTCTCTTTGACATACTTATTGAATTTATTTGTAAAAATACAATAGTATTAATATATTGACTACGTAATAAGGAGATAGCTGGATTATATGATAGTTCTTTTTTAATTTTGGAGGGAACTTTTTACTGTCACTTTTGAGGGGAACAACATACCTCTTATTGAGTTGTTTACATTTCTACCAACAGCGTGCAGGATTCCCTTTTCTCCACATGCCCCCAACATTTATTATCTTTTGTCTTTTTGATAATAGCGATTCTAATGGGTAGGGAGTGTTATCTCATTGTCATTTTAATTTGTATGTTTCTGATAATTGATAATGTGAGCAATTTTACCTATACTTGCTGACCATTTGAATGCCTTCTTTTAGAAAAAGTTTACTCAGTTACTTTGTCTATTATTTTTAAGTCACATTACTTATATTCTTAAAGATGACTTTAATTATAAATAGATTGATTAATCATTAATAGATAAGTCAATAGTACATTATTAAATTAGCAATAAATTTATAAATGTTTATTAATTTATAAATTTATTTTTAAAGTTATAATCTTACATAATTAATAAAATAAATTTATTTGTAAATGATGAATTTATTAATAAATATAATAAGTAATTTAACCTGAATTATGTAAATTACCCCATCAAAATACAGGGAGAGCTGATATATATAAACAAACAAGATTAATGATACGTTGCCTATAACTGACTCATTTTAGCTGTAATGACATATATGGACTGATGAAATTAAAACATATATATCATGAAATTGTAACCATCAGACAACAAAAAGGGTTGTATTTCTAATCAGAAAAAAATAGGCTTTAAGATTTTAAACTTGAAGGAAAGAGGCAAGGTGGTTAACCAAAGACACCAACTGCCACAGCATCTATGTAAGGTACTTACATAAGGTATGGGTCTGAGAGGGTGATTCCAGTACCATCAGGAGAATACATAGGAAGAAATTGTGGAGCAGAACAAGGACAATCAAGATATCAGCACAGATTAACCTCTAAGAGACCTGAAGATCAGTGAGAAGGTTGAGTAGAGCTGTTTCTTTTTCCCTTCCTCACATCTCTAATAGCTGGTAGGTTTCCAGGCTACTGGAGAGATTTTCTGTTCACACAGGCCTGGAGGCTGTTGTTGCTAGTGAACTGGAAGATTCTTAAGGACAGGGCACTAGACTACCTGGCACCCCTCTGGGGTGTCTCCTGTCTCTACAGATCCAAGCCAGGTGGGATGGCAGGTGCCATACTGCTTCTCTACCCACCTTGTGCCTTTGTTTTTCACAGGGTCTTCAACTCCTTAGTTCTCAGTTTGCTTATTCCCACAGAGACATGTCCCTGCTTCAGCCCCGACTCTAAGAGCTACAAGGGGCCCAGTGGGTTCAGGTGATCTGTATGACTTGCATTTTTAATCCTGAAAAACTATGTTTTTTATATGAGGGAAAAATTGGGACTTTTCTAGATGCACAAAAGCTGAAGGAATTTGTCAAGGACAGACATGCCCTGCAAGGAAGTGTTCAGACCTGCATTGTACACTGTCTAGCATAATAGACACCCACCAGTGTGAAATCACCCACATGTTAAAGTTCAGAGCCCAGATACCAAAAGGGGCAAGAGATCAAAATAAAGTTCTACTGCATAGGGTGAATAGAAATCTACCCACTTATCAATTCTTTCAATAAATGTTAATTGTTTGAATTCCCATCGTAAGAGACACAGGCTAACTGAATGGATAAAAAAAAAAAAAATACAGGCAAATGTCTGCTATCTCCTGGAAACACCTCTAATCTACAAGGATGAATTCAGACTCAAGTTAAAGGGAGGGAAAACAATATTTATCCAAATGCAAATCAAAAGAAAGCTGGTATAGCCATTCTTATCTCAGATAACATAGACTTCAAAGCAACAAAAGTAAATAAAGACAAAGATAGTTATTATATAATGGTAAAGGGAAAGATTCAACAAGAAGACATAACAATTCCAAATATGTATGCACCTAACACAGGTTCACTCAGATTAATAAAGCAAACAGTACTATATTTAAACAAAGTGATAAATAGCACCAATGTAATAACCAGGGACTTTGATATCCCCCTGACATAACTGAATAGTTCTCCCAAGGAGAAAATAAAGAAACATAGGACTTAGATGATATTCTAGAGCAAATGGGAATTCTAACAGGAAAGTTTAGAATATTCTATCCAAAAACTACTGACTATACATTTTTCTCCTTAGCACACAGAATATGCTCCAAGACTGATCACATTTTATGCCACAAACCATGTCTCAAAAACATTTTTTTTAAAAGGAATTGTATCAAGTATCTTGTAAGGCCACAGTAGAACAAAATTAGAAATCAACTTCGACATAAACACTCAATTTGACACAAAATCATGAATATTAAACAACCAACTGCTGAATGATTATTGGGTCAAAAAGTAAATTAAAATGGAAACCATAAGATTATTTACATTAACTGACAAAGAGGACAAAAGTTACTAAAATTTGTGGGATTTACCAAAAACATTCCTAAAAGGAAAATTTATTATTTTAAATGCCTACAGAAAAATTGCAAATCAATAATCTAATGAATCATCTCAAGGAATTAAAAAAGGAAGTGCAAACCAATTCAAAACCCAACAGAAGAAAAGAAAGAACTAAGGTTAGAGGAGAACTAAATGAATTTGATAACAGAAGAATTATACAGATGATTAGTTAAATTAAAAGTTAGCCCTTTGAAAAGATAAAATCAACAGACCTTTTGTTAGGTTAACCAAGAACAGGAAAAAAAAGGACCCTAATAAGCTCAATCAGAAGTGAAGAAGATATTCCAACTGATATAGTAGAAATACAAAATATAATCTCCAAATACTATAAAAATCTTTATGCACATTAACTAGACAATGTGGAGGAAGTGGACACATTCTTGGAAAGATTAAACCTCCCTAGGCTCTACCAGGAAGAAATAGAATCCTAAACAGACCAAAATCAGGTAATGAAATCAAAGCAGCAATAAGAAAACCTTCCAACATAAAAAGTTCTGTCCCTGATGATTTCAAAGCCAAGTTTTACCATACCTACAAAGAGGAACTGGTACCTACATGCAGAAATTATTTCATACTATTAAGAAGAAAGAATCAACTTCACCTACTTTTATGAAGCCAGGATCATGTTGATAACAAAACCAGGAAAAGAAACAAAAAAAGGAATACTACAGGCCAATATCCCTTATGAATATAGATGTAAATATTATTAATAAAATTCTAGGAAACCAATTTCAGCTTCACATTAAAAAATTAATTCACCACAACCAAGTGGGCTTCTTCCCAGGGATGCAAGGATTGTTCAACATATATAAATCTATAAATGTAATTCACCACATAAAACAGAAGCACACAGACCATGTGATGGTCTCAATAAATATAGATAAAAAATTTGATAAAATTCATCACCCTTTCATGATAAGAACTCTTTTTTTGTTTGTTTATGTCTTCTAATTACCCAGATAGATTTTCTTTTTCTTTTTTTTTTTTTTTTTTGAGACAGAACCTCAAGCTGTCACCCTGGATAGAGTGCTGTGGCATCACGGCTCACAACAACCTCCAATTCCTGGGCTCAAGCAAGTCTCTTGCCTCTGTGTCCCAGGTAGCTGGGACTACAGGCGCCCACCACAACGCCTGGCCATTTTTTGGTTGCAGCCATCATTGTTGTTTGGTGGTCCCGGGCTGGATTCGAACCTGCCAGCTCAGGTGTACCTGTCTGGTGCCTTAGCCCATTGAGCCACAGGCGCCAAGCCTACTGATAAAAACTCTTAACAAAATAAGCATAAAGGGAACATACCTCAAAATTATAAGCCACATATGGCAAACCCACAGCCAACATCATACTGCACAGAGAAATATTGAAAGCATTCCCACTTAAAACTAGAATTAGACATGGTTGCTCACTGTCATCACTTCTACTCAAAATAGTGTTGAAAAACCTAACAAGAACAATCAGATGAGAGAAGGAGATTAATGGTATACAAAGGATGACAGAAGAGACCAAAAAAAAATCACTCCTTGCCGATGATATAGTCTTATATCTAGAAAACTTCAAAGATCCTGCCAAGAGACTCCTGGAATTGATAAATAAATTGAACAAATTCTCAGGTTATAAAATCAATGTGCACAAATAGTGGCATTTCCATGCACTAACAACAGTCTAGCTGAGAATCAAAGATTCACTACTTTTCACAACAGAAAAAATTAAATACCCAGGATATATTTAACTAAGGAGGTAAATGATCTCTTCAGGGATAACTATGAGATTCTGAAAAAGAAAATCAGAGAATGTATACAAATAGAAAAATGTATCATGCTAATGGATCAGCAGGGTCAACATTGTTAAAATGTATAGAGTCCCAAATGTGATCTACAGATGTAACGAAATCCCATTAAAATACCAGCAACATTTTTCTCAGACATAGGAAAAATAATTCTATGCTTCATCTGGAACCAGAAAAGAGCCTGACTAGCCAAAGAAACCTAAGCAAAAAAAGACAAATCAGAGGCTTCACTTTACCAGACTTCAAGCAATACTGCAGTGTAGAGTAACCAAAACAGCATGGTACTGTCACAAGAACAGAGACATAGATCAATGGATCAGAATAGAAAACATAGATATAAAACCATTCTCATATTGCTATCTGATATTTAACAAAGCAGACAGTAACATACAATGGGGAAAATAATCCAAATTCAGTAAATGGTGCTGGGAAGATTGGATAGCTGCATGTAGAACATTGACATAAAACCTGCACCTCTCATGACTCACAAAAATTAATTCAAGATTTAGGGCAAATGGTTGGAAAAGAATAATTCAAGGAAATGGAAATCAGAAGAAAGGAGGGGTCAGAATTTTATTTCCAGATGTAAGTAGACTTAAAGCAATAAAAGTTATGGAAAAAAAGACAAAAATAGTCACTGTACTGGTAAAGGGAACAAGCCTTTATACATGCTAACATCAGTCAAATTGAGAAGCAGAAGACATTGCAATTTTGAATGTATATGTGCCCAATTTAAATGCTCTGAAATTTATGAAACAAAGCCTAATTGATGTGAACAATATGATCTCCTACAACATCATAATAGTTAAGGACTTTAACACCTCTCTGACAGAACTGGTCAGATCCTCTAAACAGAAATTAATAAAGAAACAAGAGACTTAAATGCATCCCCAGAACAACTGGGCTTAATGTGCATATACAGAACATATCATCAAAAAGCTAATGAGAATAAATTCATTTTGTCAGCCCAGAATTATATCCTGTGCCACAAATCAAACCTCAAAAAAATTTAAAAGAATTGAAATTATACCTTGTATCTTTTCAGACTAGAAGAGAATGAATACGGAGCTTAACTGCAACAAAAATGTTCATTCTTACACAGTCACAGAAACTAAACAACATTAATACAGGATTCCACCACTCAGGGCTGAACAGGGAACACCCCCCCCCCACCCCCGGCCAATTCTCTAGGCCCAGGTGAGCTCAGAAATCAGGCCCCCATTTCCAGGCACAAACAAGCTGCCTTTTTCAGGACACACGTTCCGGGCTCTAACAAGATCATGAACAAAGCAGCCTAAGATTTTTTTTAGGTATTCCCAACATGAGTAAGGAGCACACCCTAATCCCTTCTCAGAGACAAAAACTGTAAAGGACCTGATTACCATGCCCTAGCGGAGGAAGAACTACATTCATTCATTAGTTAATACATTTATTAACTTCGAAGATGTTTTTTCACCTACCAAATCCTGGCCAAATGTAATTATCAAAACCTAATACCCCTAGGTAAAAGAGCCCATGCAGAGATTCCCAGTTAGTTCTTTCCCGCTTCAAGCAGCTCTGGTGCTTTTTACTTCTTCTGTATTCATTTCTGTCTAATAAAATCCTATCTTACCACTGATCTGTGTTCCGTGGGTTCATTCTTCAAATCCCCGAGACCAAAGACTACTGAGGAAGAAATACTGGTATCAACATTACACTGAATGACAGTCAAGGAGGAGACAAAGAAGGAAATTATTAGATTTATTTAACATAACAACAATGAAGCCAAAAGCTACCAAAACCTATGAGATAATGCATAAGCAGTTCTAAGAGGGAAATTTATTGCATTAGATGCCCACATCTGAAAAACAGAAAAGGAAATATAAACAATGACTCATTGCAAGGACATGGAAAAAATGAGCAATCCAATCCTAAACCCAGAAGAAGAAAATAAATTACCAAAATTAAATCAGAAATAATGGAATTTATTCTGATTTAATGATTTTGATCATTTCTTCTGCTAGGTTTGGGATTGAATTGCTCATTTTTTCCCATTTCCTTAACACACACACACACACACACCATGGGGGGGGGGGAAAGAAATAATGGAATTTAAAACAAAAGAATTATACAGAAAATTAATGGGAAAAATTTGGGTTCTTCGAAAAGATAAACAAAATTAATAAAACTTTGGCCACATTAACTAGAAGCAGAAAAGTAAGATCATTAATAATCTCAGTCAGAAATGAAAAAGGGGAAATAACAACAGATGCCACAGAGATACAAGAGAGTATCTCTGATTACTACAAAAAACTTAGCGCATAGAAAATTGATAGTGTGGAGGAAATGGACAAATTTCTAAAATCACACTACCTTAATAAAGAAGTAATTGATTAGTCAAGAAGAAATTGGTTTCTTATACAAGCCAATATGAAACACAAAAATTGAAGAAACAATTAAAAGTTCCCATCTAAATTAATCCCTGGCCCAGAGGGTTTCACACTGGAATTCTATCAAACCTTCAAGGAAAAGCTTATACCTATACTGCAGAAACTATTCCAAAACACTGAGAAGAAAGAAATCTTCCCCAACACAGTCTTTCCCATCACCATGATACCAAAACCAGGAAAGGACCCACCAAAAAAGAGAACTACAGACCAATTTCACTAACAAATGTCTATGCAAAAATACTAAATAAAATCCTACCAAAGAGAATACAGCTATACATTTACAAATTATAAATCACAATCAAGTAGGCTTTATGCAAGGTTGGTTTTACATGCTCAAATCATAAATGTAATTTACCACATAAATAGAAGCAAACAAATATATACCATATGATCCTCTCAATTCATGCAGAAAAGGCATTTGGAAAAATTCAGCATGCTTTACTAACAAGAATGCTTAAAAAAACAGACATGGATGAAATGTTTCTTAACTGATTAAAGCCATCTATAAGAAATCCACAGTTAATATCATATTGAATTGAGTAGAACTGAAAACTTTTTCTCTTAGAAGTGGAATTGAATATGAATAGATGAATGACCGACAAACAAATGAAAAAATGCTCATCATTTTTTCATTACTCCTATTCAACATAGTTTTGGAAGTTCTAGCCAACATTCAGGCAAGAGAAGGATGTTAAGGGCATCTAAATGGGGCCTGAGGAGGTCAATCTTTTGCTCTTTACTGATGACATGATTTTATAATTAGAAAACTCCAGAGACTACACCACTACCCTGGAAGTGATCAAGAAATACAATAACATCTCAGAATATTAAATCAATACCCACAAATCAGTAGCCTTTGTATATGCTAACATTAGCCAAATTGAGCAGCAAATCAAGGACAAAATACCCTTCTGAGTAGCTTGAAAGATAAAAGAAAAAAAACATACCTGGGAATATACCTAACAAAGAAGGTGAGGAATCTCTACAAAGAGAATTATGAAACCCTAAGAGAATAAATAGAGGATAGTAACAAATGGAGAAATATAACATGTTCTTGGCTGAGATGAACGTAAATTGTTAAAATGTCTATACTACCCAAAGCAATCTACAGATTAAATGCAATCCCCATTAAAATACCAACATCATACTTTGAATAACTGGAAAAAATATTTCTTTGTTTCATATGAAACCAGAAATAACCCTGTATAGCTAAGGCAATTCTTAGTAATAAAACTAAGCCAGTTGGCTCAGCACCTGTAGCACAGTTGTTACAGCATCAGTCACATACACTGAGGTTGGTGGGTTCGAATCTGGCCCTGGTCATCTAAAAAACAAAGACAATGGCAATAATGACTAGCTGGGGGTTATGGCAGGCACCTTTAGTCCCAGATAACTGGGAGGCTGAGGCAAGAGAATCGCTTAAGACCAAGAGTTGGAGGTTGATGTGACCTGTGATGCAACAGCACTCTAACTAGGGCAACATAGTGAGACTCTTTCTCAAAAAGAAAAAAAATAAATAAGCCAGAGGCATCAAACTACCACACTTCAGGTTACATAACAAGTCCACAGTGATCAAAACAGCATTATATTGGCTCGGAGCCTGTCGCACTGTGGCTATGGGACCAGCGAAATTCACCGAGGATGGCAGGTTCAAGCCCAGCCTGGGCCAGCTAAACAACTGCAACAACAATAAAATAGCTGGATATTGTGGCAGATGTTGAGGCAGTTGCTGTTGAGGGTGAGGCAAGAGCATCACTTGAGCCCAAGAGTTTGAGGTTGCTGTACTGTGATGCTATGGCACTCTACCAAGGGAAACATGGTGAGATTCTGTCTCAAAAAAACAAAACAAAACAAAACAAAACAGCAGGGTATTGTCACAAAATACAGACATAAACACAAAGAACAGAATAGAAAACCTGAAGATGAAAACACTCTCTACTTGCTATCTGATCTTTGGTAAACCAAGCAAAATTATGCAATGGGAAAAGAATCTAGTATTCAATAAATGGTATTAGGAATACTTAACCATATGTGAAGACTGAAAGCAAAAGTTGACCCAAATGGACAAAAATTTTAAGTCTTAGACATGAAATGATAAAAGTCCCAGAAGAAAGCGTAGGGAAAATTTTTGATGATGTCAACCTGGGGAAAGATATATGAAGACATCTTAGAAGGGTACAGTCGAATCTTACTAAATGCATAATACAAATGTCTTCATATGATAACTGAGAAAATGCCAGGAAGGCTATTAATGGCTGTTGAAGGCTATCAGTTTGATGAAAATAGTTAAGATTGTATATGAAACCAGCACATTGTACCCCTTGATTGCACTATTGTACACAGCTATGATTTAATAATAAAGACAATAAAATTTAAAAAAAAAAGGGGTGAGGGGCAAAATGGCTGACTGGAAGCAGCTTCCAAAAGAGGCTCCTGTCTAAAAGGACAGATAACTCCAGAAACTGCCCAATTTAGCTGAAGACTGGGAGCCCAGCTGAGAGAGAGAAGTGATAACTGCAGGTCACCTCTGCTGAGGAAAGATGCAACTCCAAGAAAGCAAGCTTCAGGTACAAAATTCATCTGAAAGGAAAAGTTTTCATCCCCCCTCCCCTCAAGAAAGCTGTGGTTTTTCTGTTTCCTTTCTTTTTTCTCTTCTTTTGTTCCAGTGGGTTTTCTACAGACAAGCAGTGAACTGTGGACCTCTTGTCTATCCCCACGGGAGAGTGCTGTGGGAAGTAGGGACTGCTTCCTCAGAGGGACGCGACTGTGACTCTGAACACTCTATTGCTAGGTAGAAAAACTAAACAAAAGTTTTCTCATACATTCTGAACTTAGAGTACCCCCTTCCCACCTTACCTGATGGTCAGGGGGAGGGGGGGAAAGGAGGAGGCTTGGCGTGACCCCTGTTGTCTCTTTGGTGCAGGGGGGGTGGCGGGGGCGGCCGCCGGGGAGGGGGGGGGGGGGTGGTGATCACGCCCGTGTGCCCTCTGTGCCCGCGGGGGTCTGGTTACTCGCCCCCCCCCCCCTGTCTGCTCACCCCGCCACCCCCCCCACCAAAGAGATTACGGGGGCTGTGCCA
>CAUYON010059926.1:0-12451 GCA_963573935.1 Arctocebus calabarensis | reverse complement strand
TCCTTCCTTCCTTCCTTCCTTCCTTCCTTCCTTCCTTCCTTCCTTCCTTCCTTCCTTCCTTTCTCTCTCTCCTTCCTTCCTTCCTTCCTTCCTTCCTTCCTTCCTTCCTTCCTTCCTTCCTTCCTTCCTTCCTTCCATCCTTCTTTTCTTTCCTTTCTTTGCCTCAAGCTGTCACCCTAGATAGAGTGCTGTGGCATCACAGCTCACAGCAACCTCCAATTCCTGGGCTCAAGTGAGTCTCCTGCCTCTGCCTCCCAAGCAGCTGGGACTACAGGCGCCCGCCACAACGCCCGGCCATTTTTTTGCTTGCAGCCGTCATTGTTGTTTGGCGGGTCCAGGCTGGATTCGAACCCCCCAGCTCAGGTGTACGTGGCTGGCGCCTTAGCCCACTGAGCCACAGGCGCCGAGCCGGAACTTTCTTCAACACTGAACTCTGCCTTCATCACACACTAACTTCCCTCACTCCTTTCCTGGCCCCACATCCCCCATTCACAGACGGCTATGGTCTCACAGCTCAAAGTACCCTCAAACTCTTGGGTTCAAGCGATCTTCTTGTTGCAGCCTCCCATGTAGCTGGGACTACAAGCACCCACCACAATGCCCAGCTGGTCTTGAACTCTGGAGCTTTAAGCAATCCACCTGCCTCTGCCTCCCAGGGTGCTAGCGAGCCAGCGCCCCTAGCTCTCCTGTTCTACTCTCTGTCTCCTGGAGCATTTAGACTAGCCTCTGCCACTGCCCCCAGCCTCTTCCAGCTGGTGCTGTCAGCTCTTTAACCCTCATCTGGTGAGAGGTTTTCACTCATCTCTGCCTCCAGCACTGGGGCTCCTTGGTGATAGAGGGTGGAAGGGAAAAGTGCAAAATGAGTGAGAGAAATGAGCAGGGAGAGGATAGGTACCACAGGGTTTCACGGTCAAAGGCACACAGGTTTCAGTTTTACAGAGCAGGGAGTCAGGATATATTACAATCCGAATGAGGATGCAGATGGTTTTAGTACATTTTTACTTATTTTGTTAATGGTAAAGTATTCTCAATTCACACGCTACGGCAGAACACACGGTAGAGGTGAACGTCCCTCCCACCTCCGTCCTCCAGCCACTTCACCGGAAGCAACTCCTGCAGCCGGTCTCTTTTGAATCCTTCTGGAGTCATATATATGTACATGCACGTGCACAAACACACATCACACACACACACACACACACACACACGCTGTCTCGTAAGCACGCTTTACGTGCTGTTTGTGTGCCCTGCTCTTTCTCACTTAACATACCCTTGGGATCCTTCTAGATCAGCACATGGACAGTGTCTCCATTGTTAGATACCATTCATTGAGTGATGTTTTTATCCTGTCACCTGTTCACACCTGTCAGGAATCATGTCATCTGTCACCTGTTGAACATTTAGGCCATTTCCAAATTCTTAGTATACAAGTGGTGCTTGCAGTGAAAAACTTTGGGCACTCACAAATGACTGATTGTCATCCCTGACTCTAGTCCAGTGGAGCCCACCTAGTTCCCCTCATTGACCTCTGTTCCAGCCTACCCTCCCAGGACTCTCTCTCAGCCCCTGTAAGGTCACTGCTCACCTGCTGGAATGTTCCTCTTATTCTGTGCCAGGCGATGGCTGGGCTCTGGGCTGGCACTCCTTCCCTCACGGAGTCACAGCCCAGAGAGAGAGGAAGATAGGATGAACAAGGGGACAGCTATTTAGAAATGAGGTGTTAAGTGCTGGGATAGAGACCTGCTGCCCTAAATTCATGCCCCTCCTAGCCACCTGGAGAGCCACAGAGAAGGGCCGTGGGCTTAATACTTGATAACCTTATCCCTGCTCAAGGCTCCCAGGGTGGCTTCCTTGCCAGTTGTCAGTACAAGGAAGAAAAGGGGAAGCCACAGAGTATGGACACAGGGTCATAAGGGACCAATGGCCCATCTGGCTGCTCTGCCCCTCATCTGAGCCAGGCCTACCTATCTGTAACCATTTATCCTCGACTATATCCTGGCCATCTGCTCTCCTTCTGAAGCCCCTGTGCTAAACCCCACATCAGGACTGGCCACCTTACCACTCTCCTCACTTTTGAAACTATTGGCCTGTCCCATCAGAAGGGCTCTGTGAGGTTTATGCTGCCAAGTTAGCAGCTGGTGATGGCGGGAGGGGAAGGCAGCATTCAGAACATCCCCCGGCAGAAAGAGGGTGGGCGCTGCCCCTGAATGGACTCTTGTCGGCCAGAAAGGGATGCAGCACTAACAGTGATCTCTGGGAGTCAGCATCTGGATCCTGGGAGTCCAGTCAGGCCCCCCAAATCCCATCATTCGGAGTCCTTCCTCATGCCCCCAAGCTACTTCAAAATATTCACTCCTCTCCTCCTTCCCACCCTTCTCTGCCAAGCCTGCTGTCCTGAGTTCTGCCGCTGGATCTGTCCTTTGGGTTTATAAGGCACTGCATCTCCAGAAGTCACAGGGAAACATCCCTAGGAAGGACAGCACGGGCTCCTTAGCATGGACTCAGGTCCCTTCATGGAAAGCGGCACAGGCGTCAGTGTTGATTCAGGACATTGAGTAAGCAAATTTGGTTAAGAAGTCCATAGTGGGGCCTGGTGAGGTGGCTCACCTGTAATCCCAGCCCTTTGGGAGGCCGAGACAGGAGAATCACTAGAGACCAGGAGTTTGAAGCTGCAGAGGGCTATGATTGCACCACTATACTTCAGCCTGGGCAACTGAGCAAGATGCTGTCTCAAAAAAGAAGAAAAAGAAGCCCACAGTGGGTCCTCTGTGTCTGAGTGGTATGAGATGCTCTGAGGAAAGGTCCTGAAAATAGAAACACAGGTGCTGAGGGAGCAGTTGGGGGGGGGATTGCTGAGCCTACCTTCCCAGGGCAGAATGGGAGGGGGTGCCTGTCCTGTTTGATGCCAGTAATTTTAACAGGAGCATAAAAGCCAAATGAATCACTACAGCCAGCCCTGTTGTGGTTGGTGAAAGCAACCCAGATGTCCCTCAACAGATGAATGAATACACAACCTGGTGTGTATACTCACGGTGGAACACTGTTCCCCTTAAACAGGAAAGAAACCTGTCACATGCCACAACATGGATGAACCCAGAGGACACTGTGTTAAGTGAAATTAGCCAGTCACAAAAGCACAAATATGTGTGACTCCACTTACAAGAGGTTAAATTCTAGACAGAAAGTAGAATGGTGGGAGGGGTTGAGGAGCTCCTGTTTAGTGGGGACAGAGCTCCAGTTTGGCATGATGGAAAGAGCTCTGGAGGTTGGTTGTATAACAGTGTGAAAATACTTTATAATACTAAACTGGATACTTAAAAATGGTTGCAATGGCTCGGCGCCTGTAGCTCAAGCAGCTAAGGTGCCAGCCACATGCACCTGAGCTGGCGGGTTTGAATCCAGCCCGGGCCGCCAAACAACAATGACGGCTGCAACCAAAAAATAGCCGGGCGTTGTGGCGGGCACCTGTAGTCCCAGCTACTTGGGAGGTGGTGGCAGGAGAATGGCTTGAGCCCAGGAGTTGGAGGTTGCTGTGAGCTGTGATGCCACGGCATTCTACCCAGGGTGGCAGCTTGAGGCTCTGCATCAAAAAAGCAAACAAACAAAAAACCCACAAAAATGTAAAGATAAAAACGTAAAAATGTTAAGGTAATTTTTTTTTTGTCACCCGCATCATCATTGCTCACTACAACTTCAACTCCTGGGCTTAAGTGGTCCTCCTGCTTCAACCTCCCAGGTAGGTGGGACTACAGGCGCCACACACACCCGCCCCAATGCCCAGATAATTCTTCTATTTTTAATAGAGACGGGGGTCTTACTCTTGCTCAGGTTGGTCTCAGAACTCCTGACCTTCCAGAATGCTAGGATTGCAGGCATGAGCAGTGAGAAATTCTATGTTACGTTCATCTTACTAACATGAAAACTTTTTAACAATAAAACAAAATGACCAAAAAGAGGGTCCATGAACACTTCATGTCTTCCCATGGGGCCTGCCCATCACAGGGACAGCTTGGGCCTAGGCGGAGCAGAGCCCAGACCTCAAACGCTCATGGTGTGAGGGAAGTGTTTGGCACATGTCGCAGAGGTGGAAACAGAGGCACATGTCCTGGCCTCTACTATGACCCCTCTGGGGGCTGTCAGCCCCTCCCACCCCATGCTTGGCAGACATGCTGCCTACTGCTGCTCCTCCAGAGGACAGCCTGTTCATTCTGGCCCCTGCCAGAGATCCCTGGGGCTCATTCCTTTGGGCAGGTAAGATTTGAGTCCCTGCTGTGTGCAGCGCACTGTGCTAGCTCAAGTCTGGAGGTTTGCAGTGGGACTCCTGGAAGATCCCATGGCGGCTTGACTGGGTTGAAGTTGGAAAAGGGTTTCTCCAAGCTGTCCAAGTTAAGTGTGAAGAGCATAATAGGGGAGAGAATTGTCATTAGTGGGAGCCTGGTGCTGAGGCTCTGAGGGTGTGTGTAGACCTGGTGTAGATAATGTCTGCAGCCACAAAGGATGCTCCAACTGCTTCGGCGTGTGTCTACACCTGTACATGTGTGTGCCCACGTGTGTGCGTGTGGTCTTAGTATAGGGATGTCTGCGGCCACATAGGATGCTGACTGCGTGTGTGCATCGTGGGCGTGCAGATGCATGTACAGACACATGTGTGTACAGGCCGAAGAACACGGCGGGTCTGGCCAGGGCCCGCCGCGGGGCTCTGAGCACGCGATCACACAGGCTGAGGGTGGGGCGACGCTTTCTGTTCCGATCCCTAACTCGTTATTAAGCTCTTCGCTCTTTGCAGACGCTCCCTGCGCCTCCCCCGCTCCGGGCTGCAGCGGCGCAGGCGCCGGGCCGACCGAGCGCTGAGCAGGGAGCGGGCGGCCGTGCTCCGGGCCGGGGTCCCGGGGGAGCAGGTGAGCGACTCGCGCCGCGCGGCCCCCATGGCCCCTGGCGAAGACGCCGCCCGGTCGCGCTGCGCCGGCGCCCCCGCCCTCCCTGCCTGGCAGTACCCACTCGCCTCTGTTGGCATCCTCCTCCCCCTGCCTGGCATCCTCCTCCCCCTGCCTGGCATCCCTCCTCCCCTTGCCAGGCATTTCCCCTCCTCCCCCTGCCTGGCATCCCTTCTCCTCCCGCCTGGCATCTCTTCCTTCCCCCTTGCCTGGCAGCCCCTTCCTCCCCCTGCCTGGCACCTTCCCCTCACCTGGCACTTCCTCTCCTCCCTACCTGGCATCCCCCTTTCCCTTCCTGACATCTTCCTCCTCTCCTCCTTTCCCAGTATCTCCCCACTCCTGACTCCCATCCCCCCACCTGGCGCCTAGGGAGGTGCCCTGCAACCCCACTCAGTCTGGTACCCCTTCCTCCAGTCCCCTTCCCACACCTCCTCCCTGTCTGGCAAACTCCCATCCAGCCCCTCTCTGACACCTCCTCCTCCCTGCCTGGCATCTTCTCCTCCTTCCCTCTCTGGTACCTTCCTATCCTCCCTCCACCTGCACTTCCCCTCCTTTCCCTGTCTGGCACCCTCCTGCCTGGCACCTTCCCTTCCCCCCCTGTCTGGCACTACCCTCCTCCCATCGCCTGTCACCTCCCCCCTGCTGAGCACTTCCCAACCTGCTCCTGCCTGGCATGCTCCGCTTCCTACTCCCCCTGTCTGGCACCTTCCCTCCTTCTCCCTGCCTGGCACCTTCCCTGTCTCCACTTGGCATCCTCCTCCCTGATCACCTCTCTCCCATTCAGGTTGTCTCTCTGTCCCCACCTTCCTGCAGATGGCCTCCCCTCAGCCCTGGACTGGTGACTGCCCCCCCACCAGCACCTTCCTCTGCTCTTCTGCCTCTCCCACTAAGCTCCCCAACAGCCACACCATCTTGCTCCTCCCCATCCTCAGCAGTCCCACTCCCCAGCCTCCTCCTTTCCTCATGCCCTCTCCTCATCCTTGTCAAAGCTGACCTGTGGCTAGCACCACCTTTTGCCCACATGGCTTACAGGGCCCCTGAACCACTCTCACCCGTGCCGCACATGTACAAAGCTGCCCTCTCCTTGGCCTCCATGTCCCCTACTGCCCAGGGACTTCAGAAGTTGGGTCCTCCCATAGGCCAAGGCCTTCCTGCTCTTCCAGAAGGGAGGGAGGCTGTCTGGGGGCAAGAGCTGGGGCCAAGCCAGGAAGGCTGTCACATAGCAGGGGATGATAGCCAGGCCGACTACCTGCCCCACCCCAAATTCTCTCACATGCCTGGGCTCCAGAGGCTGTCCAGTCACCATCCTGGCCTGCTGTCTGACCTTCACCTCCAATGTCCAGCTCTCCCCTTCCACCCATTGCCCTCCAAACCTGCCTTCCCCTGTCAGGGCAATGCTGTTCTTTTTCTAGTTCTTTGTCTAGCAGGACCCTAGGACCAGCACACTCTGCTCCCACCCTGTGCCCTTTCTTTGTCACCCTATTTCCAGGCTGGCCAGCCCTCACTGGCCCCCTCTGTCCTGGTCCCCTTCTGCACAGCCTTCTGTCTTCTTCCTCGGGCCTCCTCTCCAGGGAGTTTGGCTTCTTCAGCAGCCTCCAGAGTCCCTCTTAAGTCTGCCTGGGAGCTCAGGATTTGGCCTCTCCTTTCAGATCCTCAGAATGGCCCTTTGTGCTGCTGGCAAGGTGGGCTCCCGGCCTGGGCCCCGAGGGGGCACCGGATGACTCTTCAGTTGCAGGAACCTGCCATCTATGACTCCAGGCCTTCAGCACCTCCCCACTGTGGTACAGGTAGGCACTCCCTCCCCACACCAGCCCAGGAGCACAGGAACTGTGGGGCCTGTCTGAGTGTCTGCAGCTTTCACCCTGCCCCAGCATGACCCCCAGCTGGGCTCTGCAGTGCTCACAGCAGTCTCATCCTCATCCCTCCAGCTGGGGCCTTCTCCACCCTCCTAACATCTGTCACTGATATCCATTTCCCTCCACCCCTGTCCTTCCTCGTGCTGAGTGTCCTGCCTTACACCTACTGGCATCCCTACTTCCTGCCTCCTGGAGGCACTCTGAGACGGGACAAGTTAGTCTGAAGCCAGGTTTTTGGTTTGCATAAAATGTCTGGGGCCCTGGCTTGCTCCACTTCCTCCTCCACCCCAGAAGCTGGAGCATACACTCTCGCTCCTCCCTGGGGTACATACACATGCACTTGCACAAGTGCACACAGTCCTTCACACACAGGCTGTCTGCTTGCTGGAAGGAAGCTGCTGACCCTGGCACAACCTATCCCCAGATGTGCTGTGTAAATCTCTGAAAGCCTTGCAGTGCCCCAGGTGGGGCTTTGTTCTTGGGGGGAAGTAGGTGGTGATGGTAGTCTATTGTGTGGCCTCTTAGGGAGTGCAGCCCTGCCCTGCCATAGGTGGGCCTCCAGCTCAGGTGTACCCAGTTAGACCCTCCCATGCGTCCTCCCTGAATAGTGAGAAGAGGACTGCTAGGCCCACATCAGTCCTGCCTTGTCCAGAAGGATGCACTGAGGCTCCAGGCAGAAAAGCCACCTGCCCTGTCGCCCCACCCAGTTGTGGGATGGGTTTGGACCTGGGTCTGAAGCTCAAGTCTGAGCCCTGCCAGCCCAGCCTGCCTGTCATTCTGGTTGGCCTTTGCTGTGGGAGTTACCGAGCAAGTCTGGGTGCTGCCAGGGGCTCAAGGTATAAGGGACCTAGTCCCTGTCCTCAGGGCCTTGGTGATCTGAACAGAAGGGCCACAGATGTGCCCTGAGGGCTCTGAGAGGGAGACATCAGGAGAGCCTTAGACAGGTGCACTTCCTAGGGCTGTCAGGAGGCAGGTGTAGGTGTGGCATTGTGAGCAGGATGAGAGTGCTTTCCTCAGCGTCTTCCTCAGAAGGGGGCAAAGGAACTCACCCTCCTGCCTGGTTGTTCTGAAGGCCAATCACAGCCCTGGGGCCCTTTCCCCATGCAGGGCAGGGTCTGGCCTAGAGGATTAGAGCAACACAGGGTGGCAGTGAGCACTGGTCACCTGGTGTCTGTCACTGAGGACACAAGCAGGGTCGGGCATGCCCCTTCTATGTAAGCTAACCAGCACCTAAGGTAAGGTGTGGGCCTATTCAGTTTGCAGTGGTAGATTTTTAAATGAAGATTCATAAAGAAAAGGTGTGAACTAGTGTATTAAACCTGTTCTTATTGGACCAGTGGACTCACACTCAAGCAGGCTAAAGTCCTGGGTGTCTGCAGGGAAGGGTCAATGCAGAGGCAGCTGAGCTCCTGAGAGGTGGCAAGTGCCCATAAGTAGACTAAGTGGTGGCCTATTTGGGACTCATGGAGCTAAGCCCTAAAGGTGCTCCCCAGGGCACCAGCCCTTGCCTGAAAAAGGTGATCTCACTGAAGGTGGGCAGTGAGGGGTGAGGGGGATGCCTGATAGGATTGGAGTTGGGGACACTGGGAGAAATGGGTATGTCCTGGTGACCCTGAGTCCCAGAGGGGTGCCTGATCATGAAGGGATTCCTGGGGGGGTCAGGAGCCCCAGCCCTCAGGGCAATGAGATGGTGAGGGTGAAGTGCCAGGGGAAGTTTGGTGTTTTATTCTGGAGTCACAATAACATAAAGTCAGCCTTCATTCAGTATGGTTGCAGGCTGGGGGTGCGCTTAAGCATTTGGGTGCTGACAAGCCAGGTCCCAGCAGTGCCGGAGTCTGGCTGCAGCAGCTGGTGGCTGTCTTCACTTTGAGCACGTGTGGCATTATTACAAGCCAGCGTTAAGTGGCAGAGGTAATGAGCTGGGGGTAATGAGCTGGAGGTGTCACTGGGAGGAGGTGTCAATGGGAGGAGGCTGACCTGGGACTAGTGAGCAGAGGCTCTCAGCTTTGGCTGCATCCTAAGCCTTCTGGAACCGCTGCAGCTGAAGGGCTAAGCTGAAGCCATTCCTAGTTCTGACGGGCACTCAACTGAGGGGCATCTTGTGGGGATCGTGCTTGTGTCCCTGGTGAGGATGTGCACACCCTTGGGAACTCACAGGGGACCATACAGCAGAGTTGTCCGTCACTTCATTCAGGCCCACCTTTTAGAATAATGTGTTCTATTTACTTACTTCCCAAATGTGAAACAGATTTCTTCGTGACCTAAACTTCTAGGGAATTTGAGACTGTGTCTCGTGTGTGTACCCACATGTGGCCTATACTGGAGCTTACAAACTTGGATCATCTTCTGTGTGAACAGTGTGCTGGGAGGGAAGGGGATAGAGGGAGAGAGATGACCCAGGAAGACGTACAGAAAGGGCTGGAGTTTGCAAAGATACTTGTAGTGAGGACACTGGGACAAAGGGCAAAACTTGATGCAGCTAAGGATCAACAAAATGCCCACCATGAGGTCCTGAGACCCCGCCCACTAGCAGAGAGACAAGCAGTCACATGAATCACACTGTCCATAGGACAGAAATCAAACCACCTGCTCAAATCACTGCAATTTCTAACCCCGAAACCTTGACAAGTCTCTCCTGTGTGAGGACATAGCGGGGATGCTGTGTGACAAATTGAGCAATGATCTCAACAATATCACCAGTTTCCTAGGGCCAAGACAAGGACCAACGCAATACTGTCCAGCCATATAAATGTTGCTGATTTTGCTTAATCTGAAGATAAAATTCAGAGCCACTAGAGGAATGGATTGGTACCCTCAGGAAATACTTTCTGTGTTAGTATTTACAACATGTTTCCTATACTGGGCAGCAGGAGGGTTTACTGAAATCAGGAATGAAGTACAAAGCCATGTTCTCCAGGCAGGGGTAAAATCCTCATAGAAAATAAAGAACTCCGTCAGCATATCTGCCCAGCAAGAGAATTTGGGTACAAGGAGGGTCCCACTCTATCCCACATGTCAGAGATATATTGACATGTCTGCAGGAACAGCAAGACAAAGAAAAAGGCTTGAACTTGAGGCCCAAATGTAGAAGGGAGGTTCTCCCCCCTAAGCTAGGTTTTTCTTCCCCTGTGCGAGATGAATTCAACACCTTCACCTCACCCAGAGGCCCAGAGAGGCTGGTCCTCCAGGTGTCAGAACTACCTCCTTCCAAGAGGAAGGGTAGGGAAAGGGGAAGGAGGATTGTTCCAGAGTCTTGTCTTCTGGGAATAGAGAAGTTTCCTTATGAACACATGAAGGCAAGGGAGCAGGGCTTTCTCAGCAGTGAGGCAGGACCGGCCACTGTCGCTGGACAGTGTCATCAGTGCTCAAGTCCAGATTGGGACTAACCTTTGACACTACTCCCTTCCTCGTCTCCTTTGGAACAATCGCCACAGTCTTTGATTTTATTTCCTAGCTACATCTCAATTTCAGCCACTTCTTATTCCCCACATCACCACCCTAGTTCCCACCGCTGTTGTCTTCTGCCCCTAACTGAATGCCCCATACTCAGCCTTGCCCCCTTCGCCCACCCTGGGCCCACCAGAGTACCCACACACCCAACTTGTTCTGCCTTCCGCCCCCTCAGGGCTCCGCTCAGCGCCTTCACTCATGCTCTGCCTTTCACCTGCAACACCCTTCCCTGCCCCCACCCCCGGCTAGTGACGCTTATCCTTCAAGTCTCCACTTAAGTGCCACTTCTCCCAGGGGGACCTTCTCCTATCTCCGATTGAGTGTGAAGTCCCTCTTCTGTCTTGTAGCACATACCCAAACTTGAAATCTTTAATTGTAGTGCTCCTACAGGCCAGGAGTGCCTCCGCCTTATTCCGCACAGTACAGGAAAGTATTTCTGGAGGAAATGAGGAATGCACGAGGTGGCAGGAGCAGAGATGGTGGATCTGAGGCGGATTTGAAACTGAGCCCCGGAACCCTCTGTGGGCTGGTGGCTTCACCCTCTCTACACCCTGAGACCAAATGTGGGCCTCTCTTGGCCCTCTAGCTCATCCTGCTGACACGAGCTGGGTGCGAGCTGCCTGCCCAAGGTCCCCTCGCTGTCAGGAGGGGTACTCCACTTTCAAGGAAGCTTGTTCCCCTTCAGCTGGTCTCTGGGGACAGAGAATCTCCCTCCCTCTGACTTTGGTTTAGCATTCTTCAGTCTTTGAAGATAAACCCCTTTCAGTCCTCTGAGCTATAAGTCTCATCTATGAAACGGGGCATGGAGTCTGTCAGTAAAGACCAGGGGCAAGGGTGAGAGCTGAGCCCTTCACACACATCTGGCCTGTGGCAAATGCTGAAAGTGCCCCTCACTCCTGCACGGCTTAAAATATGATGCTCAGCTTCCCCTGCCACAGGTGTCATCTGTGGACCCCAGAGCACCCTCTAATGCCACCAATGCCTCTCCTGGTCCAGGTCCCAGCCTGCTATTTACTCGGCCTATATGTCATGGGCCTCCAGCTGAGAAGTTCATTCTCCCTGTCCTATATCTGTGAATTTCAATGCCAAGTGCCTCAGTTTTAGCTCATCTTCCCAGATGGTAGTGGCCATCCAGGCTGCTGCAATCTGTACATGGGAGAAGTCTGCCTTCTTCACTTTTAATAAAGTTTTTAATTGGAGAGAAAAAAGATGAGCTAGCAGAACCTGGTAGAGAGCCCTGTGGTCCTCTGGAGATGCTCTAGGTGGGCGGTGGCACGTTGGACCTGGTTTGGCAGCTGAATCGACAGCAGGCCCTGGTGGATGGGCTTGCAGGGCTTGCTGGGGGTGCCTGCACAGGTGCAGAAGGGAGGGTTTTGCTCATGGGGCCTTCATGGAAGGAGGAGAAGCTGAGCTCCATCTCCAGATCACAAACTTCCACTCTACTCCCCACAGCCACCCTCCAGGAAGCATCACTGTGCTTTTGCCTTTTCTTGCCTCAGTTTCTCCTCTTATGCGCTCCTTACTGATATTGTACCCCTGTCTTCAGGACACTTTGGAAAGTGTCCCATTGGGCTGATTATGGCCTCTATCAAGAGTCCCCCACACTGACCCGAGCCCTCTGTTCCTTGGCAGCACCTCTGGTTGGAGAGCAGCCACAGACATGGTCACCTGCAGGAAGAGAGAGGGATGCAGCCGGGCAGAGGAAGAGCAGCTAGTGTGGACTGAGGTCTTAGTGTGAGTTTTAAGAATTGTTGTAAGGATTTTAAGTGGTTTAACTAATTTACCATCACTTTTCATATGAGGAAGCTGAGGTACAGAGTTAAGTGACTGTCCCAATGGTCAGGGGAAGGGTCCCAGCTGGTGTCTCTCCACTGCACCTGGCCTTCAGAGGTGTGCTGTGCTGAGACCATGGGCCCCTTATAGGATAAGAAATCACGGCTCGGTGCCTGTGGCTCAGCGGGCTAAGGCGCCAGCCATGTACACCTGAGCTGGAGGGTTCGAATCCAGCCTGGCCTGCCAAACAACAATGATGGCTGCAACCAAAAAAAATGGCCGGGCGTTGTGGCAGGCGCCTTTGGTCCCAGCTACTTGAGAGGCGGAGGCAAGAGACTCGCTTGAGCCCAGGAATTGGAGGTTGCTGTGAGCTGTGATGCCACGGCACTCTATCCAGGGTGACAGCTTGAGGCTCTGTCTCAAAAAAAAAAAAAAAAA
>CAUYON010059924.1:0-18853 GCA_963573935.1 Arctocebus calabarensis | reverse complement strand
TTTTGAGACAGAGCCTCAAGCTGTCACCCTGGATAGAGTGCTGTGGCATCACAGCTCACAGCAACCTCCAATTCCTGGGCTCAAGCGAGTCTCCTGCCTCCGCCTCCCAAGTAGCTGGGACTATAGGCACCTGCCACAACGCCCGGCCATTTTTTGGTTATAGCCATCATTGTTGTTTGGCGGGCCCTGGGGCTGGATTCGAACCCGCCAGCTCAGGTGTACGTGGCTGGCACCTTAGCCCGTTGAGCCACAGGCGCCGAGCCGTCATCTGGTCATTTGGATGCAAGTCTTTGCATCCCCTCCTCCTAGACTAAGCCCTTGGGGTAGGGCTGAGCACTTGTCCTCTGGCCTTACTCTATTAGCCAGCCCAGAGCTTGACACATAAACTTGATTCAAAAATGTGCAGGAGGAACTAATGAACAAGACAACGTGCAGCATTTCTCCTGTAAGGGGAAGGGTTTTAGTGAGGCCACAACCTAGGGAGCAAAACCAGTCTCCCTTCAATGTCCAGGCCCAGAATCAGCACACAGCATGACAGTGCACAGACGTCTGCCCATGGAGGTCCTGTGAATGACCAGAAAAGGCTCTTAGCACTTGCAAGATGCTCTCCAGTTGACAGAGAATATTTCACATGAGCAATCTCAGCCCTTTGAGGTGGGTGTGGTTACTGCCCCGCTTTATAGATGAGCAAACTGAGGCCCAGGAAAGGGAGGGTCCCCAGCAAGTCATGGCAAAACCAAGACTAGAACCTGACCAAAGTTCAGGCTATGGATGGCTCCCACAGGGTTAAGACAGCTTTCCAGATATTTCTTTCAGAACTATTTTAAAGTGACATATTTCCTCAGGATGTCTGTCACGCCAGCAGTGGGAGCCAACACACCAATTCTCAGAGGCTGTTCCCTCTGTGTGTCAGATCCACTTACTCAGCTCCCAGGCCCCGAGGCTTCAGCACCTACTGAAACTCACACCGAGCCCTGAGCCCTGGCAGTCTCCTCCTGTGCCCAGGGCAGGTGCCAGCTAAATGCTGAGGGAACAGAGGAACCCGAGCTGACTGGATAGGCCAACAGCAGAGAGCATCCCTACAGCACTGCCGTATGCCAGCATCACCTGCATTACCTCGAAGCCCCACAGCAGTGCAAGCCAAGAACTATTGCCATTTATGGGTGTGGAAACTGAGGTTCTGGGCAATAAATACTATAATTAGCCTGAGAACACAGCTAGTGTGCAGCAGAGCCAGGATCTGCCCTTAAGCAAACCCATATACCAGCTAAGTGCGGGTGGGCGAAGACAGCGTGTACTGGGGAGCGGTCCCTGGATGTTCCTTGGGGGCCATGACAGTGCAGAGGCACCCCCCACGCATGATGATCACTATTCCCATTATCAATACATCCCCCTGTGAGCAGGTAATGACAAGCCTGCATGATGACTACCTCAGTATTGTGTTAGAGGGGATTACCACGTATCTCCCCCATGGGTCTCTGGGCTCCCGGTATTAGAATCTGCCGCAGTAGGAGGTGGGTGTGAAAGAGCAAGGTAGGGCATGGGGTGCTGACACCTGGAACAAGCTCCCTAAGTTCTTGGAGCCTCAGCCTTTCCATCCATAGAACAGGGACATTAACACTGCCCACCTTGGAGGGCTGCGCCTACACAAATGCTCAGTCGGCGACCATGCACCTAAGTGCTTCTCCACTATTCCACTCCGAGATGCCCCATGAGGTTGGGATCATTCACCCCACAGGCTCAGGGAAGTGAGGGGTCCGCGATCACCCAAAAGACACAGTGAGGCATGGAGTGAGCTGGGTCTCACCAGTTGCAAAGCTTGTGCTGAGGGGAGGAGGGAAGGTAAATTAGCCACTCGGGTCCTCCCTAGCAGTCAGCCTCCTGAAGGCAGGTGTGGGCTAGACATGGTGCCCCAGCCCCACAGACACCACCTGGGTGCATGGTGCATCGAATGTGGTTGGGCAGCCCCATTCTCCCTGGGAGCTGCTACCTGCTGGACCCTCTGGGTCCCCTGCCCCAGCCCAGGCAAGGTGGTAGTAAGGATGGGAGGGGCTGGGAAGGCAGGCAGAGGTGGCTCATCTTTGGGCTGACTGCAAAACGGGGGTGGGAGCATCCCTTCTGGAAAAATCAGTGGGCAAATGATACTACCCAAGTCACAACCTACATGGAAACCATCCAAGAAAATCAAAGCAGCAAGAGCATCACAGCCCCTTAGAGCAGCAACAGACTGTTGAGAGGTGAGTAGAAACCGAGGTCTAGGATGCTGGCTCTGCCATGTGTGAGGGTGTCCGGGAGGCTCATTTCCAGTAGTGGGTGGGCCCTTCATGCCTGACACTCAGCTGTCCACTTCCCTCTGGTCTCACCCACACTGACCAAGGGGGCTGGCTTAGCCTCATCTGGAAAATGACAACTCTCTGGGGCTCTTCCTTGCATACTTCTGTCTTCTGGGAGAACTGGGTCCGCTCTGCCCCCACACGTAGGTCAGAGTGGGGACAGAGCCTATGTGACTCACAGTAAGTCTTTGCTACTGTCGCTAGCCACAATTAACATCTCCATTTTACAGTTAGGGAAACTAAGGCTCAGAGGAGCATCACAAGTCTAAGTATACTTAGCCTGAGTGGCCCAGATACTGGGTGCTACAGTCTTCCCTCTGTTGGGCTGCCTTTTTTTTTTTTGAGACAGAGTCTCACTGTCGCCCTGGGTAGTGTCGTGGCGTCATCGTAGCTGACAGCAACCTCAAACTCTTGGGCTCCAATGATCCTTTGCCTCAGCCTCCTGAGTATCTGGGACTACAGTGCCTACCATGACACCCAGCTAGTTTTTCTATTTGTAGTAGAGACGAGGTCTCACTTTTGTTCAGGCTGGTCTCAAACTCTCCAGCTCAAGCAATCCACCTACCTCCTCCTACCAGAGTGCTAGGATTACAGGTGTGAGCCACTGTGTCTGGTCCAGGGCTATCTTTTTCAAGCTAACAATTATTGAGTACCCCTAGTAAGCAAGCTCTGTGACGACTACTTTGTGAGAATTATCTCATGGAATCTTTACCACAGTCTGTGATGTAGGGACTATTATTGCCCAAGAGCACAAAGACTCAGAGAGGGCAAGTGACTTGCTTGAGGCCACACAGCTGGCAAAGGGCAGAGCCAGGATTGAACCCAGGCTGTCTGACCCCAAGCCCTTAACCACTCCTCTGTGCTTTCATCTCTGTGGGGTATAGGTCTAGGGGACTAGCCACCCCAGTCTCTTGCAGCAGCTTCCTATCATCTCAGGGTCCCAGGCTGGAGAAGCTGCTGCAGGACCCTTCACTCAAGTCAAGGACTTGGCTGGGTGTCCAAACTGCTTCCCCAGCGATGTGGGCTGCTCCCCCTCAGAACATGGCTGGGTTAGTCCTGGGCCCTTAAGAGTCCTGACACTCCAAATTAAAAGAAGATCCAAGCTGGTCCTTAATGTCAAATATGAGGCAATCTAGGAATCCCAACACTATGAGGCAGCCTGGGAGGCCTGGCTTGGGAGGAGCTAGAAAAAGTCAGCTTTACAAGATCCTGGAGAACGTCTGAAGTGCTAAGATAAGACATAAACACATCCGGAAAGCAAATTTGCAATGACTGAGATGTTTGTGTGGAACTTACCCCGTCTGTCATCAGGTCATGTTCTCCCACTGCCAAGAGAAACAGGGCCCCTCTCCCCTTCTGTGGGCTTCAGCCATGCAGTGTAACCTGTTCTTATACCTTAGAATCTCTGTTCTTATACTTCCTAGCACCCTCCCTTGTTAGCTTGGCAAACTCCTACTCACACTTCAAGGCCTTCAAATGTCATCTTCTCTGTGAAGCCTCTCTTGATTGCCCTGTCAAAATTCACAGGGGTACCCAAAAAGAACTTTTTTCATCTTGCCCTGGTGTTTTGGGCATAGCCAGCTCCCTCCATAACCCCACCTGCCATTGAATGAGCACCTGCCACATGCAGGTGATACACCTGCTATCTCCTTAATCTCTGCAATAAACCTGCAGGGAGGGATTATTACTCCCAGGTCACTGCCTTTTGAAACTGTGGCTCTGAGATACAAGTATCTTGCACAAGGTCAGACAGCTGAAGCACGTATGGAAAGCTTTAGCTCAGGACTGTCTGACAGTCAGCTTCCTGGGAGCCATGAGATTGGGCGCTTATGGAGGGAGAGGGTGTGCTGTCACCTGTGTGTGTGTTGTGATTCTCCCATCTCCACCAGGGGCCAGGAGGGTGCCAACTTCAAGTGGGAGGGCACTGTGGGCCTGGGCTCAGTGGCGTAAACCAAGGATCAGCAGATCTCTTGCTGTGGCTGCCCAGCCTGGTGCTCCTAGCACCTCTGGCCAGGAGGGTCTCAAGCCCAGGGCCTGGAATGGACCCAACATCTTGGCCTTGGGGGCAATTATCCACTATTCCTTCTTTTTCCACCAGGCACAGAGAGCTCCCAGGGTCACCAGAGCTCCGTAGGCCCTCAGGGTGGTGTGGCCCCAAGGCCCAGGCTGTACAGACAGGCAGCTATTCCTCACAGATAGCCCCCGGGGCTCTAGCTCAGGGCCACTGTCTGCCCTCACAGGCATGGCTATGGCTCAGCCTGTCCCCACATGCCATTTAGATGAGGGTGCCCAAAGGAAGTGAGCCCATCACACCACCTAGGACATGAGGAGGGGAAGCTATCCTATCCTGGTGGCTCCATTTCTTGGGGGATCTGAGTCTGGGTCTGTTCTTCTGAGCTCCAAGCACAAACCCCTCTACACTCTGGGCAAGCACCAGGGATGTAGAGAGGCTGCCTTAGAAGTCCTTGTATTTGAGGATATCCACCCAGCCTCTGCACCCAAAGGCCCAAAAGGGTCAAGGCTGTGTACCAGACCCCAAGCCCACCCAAGCAAGGGAGGCTATCTGGAGGAGGTGAACTGAGTCCAGAGGATTTGACCAGGCAAAACAGGAAGTAGTGAAGTCCAAGTGAGGGACCAGCTCCCAGGCAAGAGAGACTAGGAAGCCCAGTGTGACAGGTTGGGCTCAGCTGGCTACAGCCTTCCCCTGACCCTCTATCTGCAGACACTTCTGCCTTGGCTTCTCAGCTCATAACTCTTACTCCCCACTGAGCCTGATCAGGTAAAATTCATCCTGTCCTACGTTCTGTGGAGGCCTGCTCCAAACATACTAACCACCTGTGTCCATGTCACTGTGCCTGCCTGAGCCTGTGTCAGGCCAGAGCCTTGGGATATGGCTTCTTCCTGGCCCCAGGGAGGCTCAAAGCTCTCTGCCCTCAGGGACCTGTTGGAGGAGTCAAAGTCCCAGGATATTTTACCAACACCCCCTGGCTGCAGGGATCTTTGCCAACCTCCAGGCAGGCTGGGCCAGCACTGAAGCCAGGGGCGTGCCCAGCCCTGGCCTTTACTCTGCAAAGCCTCCGTCCCAGGCTCTCTGTCTCTGTTCACCTGTGGGAAGCAGCTGTGGGCAACAGCAGCCTTCAGAGAGCTTCAGAGGCTGTCCAAGTAAGTGAACAATGCAACTGTGTGACCTGGCTGGGGGCAGAGACCTGGGTGGGAGGCTGGGGAGTGCCCAGTGCTCCTGTGCGGCGGGGTGAGGACAAGCTGGCCTGTGAAGAGGAGGGGTCTCAGCTCCTCCTGCCATGCCGGCCTGACTCCAGTCTTTGTAAAACAAATGGAAGAAGCACACGCCAGACAGAAAAAAAAAGGAGGAACAAATAAAGCCCCACACCACCCCACACAGGCTCTCGGCGGGCCTGGGCCAAGGCCTTGGCCTGGGTTACTTGCTGCTGCTTTTCCTGGGAAACCACCGGTGCCAAATTTGCATTTACCACAAACAGAGACAACACAATGTCATAATCCTTCTCCTGTCATTCTCCCCTCTCTTCCTCCTCCCACTTCAGACACACACACACACACACACCCCACACGCTAACACAAAATGACGGCTCCCTCGACAGCCTGAATGAGCAGAGCTCCGGATCTGCCTCTTCATTGTTGGCGTTTCTCTTTAGCCCTTGCTCCGTGCCCAGCGCCCAACTCGCAGCAGACCACCCACTGCCCCCCTTTGTCCCGCATCACTGCTGACAAATGGCCTGCTGGAGGGGGAAGAATATGCCTGGAACTAGGGGTGAGAGGGAGAAGCCAGCTCCCACCCCCTGCCGCCTCTGCACCCTCCCCGCTGGGGTCCCAGCCACAGATGGCAGCTGGATCAGCAGACAGGGACATGGGGACAAGACTTAGCACCTGAGACCCTGACCCAGAGCTCTGCCCTCCACACCTCTGCTGCTGCTCAGCCCCTCACCCTCCTCCCTCGCGCCACCCGCCCAGGCACTGCTCTGAACGTCTCTGCACTCCCCACCCTCCATGGCTCTTTATGGCAGTTTCAAAGCTGCAGCCGCCACTCCAGCAGCTGCAGCCTTTGATGGGGACAAGGCCATGAAGGCTGCCCAGGAGGCCCCTGCCAGCCCTGCCCTGGCCTGCCCAGCCCCTGCCCACCCCCCGGGAGCCTCAGGCCAGAGTAGCGCGGTGCAGGAAACACCCAGCGGGCATGGCTCGCACGCCCGAGCAAACTTTCATGACCGCGGAGAGGCACCACGCACACCGTTACCTTTGCAGCGGTATCATCCCCTGGCACTTGCCCCAGACCCTCTGACAGCCTGGCAACCACCAGGGAGGAAAACAACTCCTGAGCCGAGCTAGGGAGGAGGGGTAAGAAGAGAAGGAAAAGGAAGGGGGGCAGTTTCCCAGCTCTCAGGCTCCTCGCAGCTCCTCCTGCCCAAGCCAGCAAGTGAAGTCACAGGGCCTGGGTGGTGACATCAGCTGAGCCTCTGACATCACAGCCCCTGCTGGATCTCACCTCTGCATGGTGGAGATGGAGAAGCAGTAGGGAGGAGGGGGAATGGATGGAGGAAGGAGAGGTGCACGGGATTCTTCCATCACCCTCAACTGTGGAGAGCTGTGCCAGTGGGGGGGCACAGGAGGGGCAAGCTCATCGGGGGGAATATGTTTCATCTCTATAGATATGGGCGATTATGTGTTTATTTGCAATTGGCCCCAGAGTGAATGGCTTAAAAGGGGCAAATGCTCATCATGAGTGAGCATCGCAACTCACTGCTGCTCTTGGACACCATGGGGTAAAGGCAAGCACAACTGTTCACAGAGCGCTCGCACTCTGTACAAAGACCAGAGAGGGCTCCACTTTACCAGGCAAGGCTCAGAGAAGGAAGGCTAACCCTGAGGCTGCACAGCAGGCAGATGCGCTGAGATCCGAGGCCAAGAGTCAAAAAGAGGGTGGGAAAGGGCTGGCTGGGGCCAGCAAAGAAGTCCAGAGCCTAAAAGTCCAGCTGGGCAGGTTCAGGGCTTTTCAAAGCCTTCATGGCCCACTGAACAGTCACCTAGAGTCTGATAACTCAGCCCAGGCTACCTCCACAAAGAAGGGGCTTTGGCAGGGGCTGGGCAGGGCAGCCATATCCAGCCTTTGCACCTCAACTCCCAACTCAGGGAGGCTGCAGCAAGATGGGGCCTGGTCTGGAGCCCTGGGGCTGGCCCTCAGGGTAGCATCACTAGTTTCAAGGGGCTAAGCACCTACTATGTGCAGGCCCAGCACCAGGCACTTCACATGCCCCTTCCTACTCTCTGGAAATGCCTGAGAAGTAGACACCAATGCCCCAGTCAAGATGGGGAAACCAAGGAAGCAGTGGAACAAAGCCAACTGGATGTCCAGCACCTGGACTCCAGACCAACCATTGCCAGATCCTTGGTGCTGTAATGACCTCAGTCCGAGCCTTTACAACTGTTTCAGCCAACTTAAGCCTGGCCGGGCCTCCTGAGTCCCAGCCCCACCTCCTCTCAGAAAGCCCCAGTGCTCCAGTCTCTGCCCTCTGATGGGAAGCCATATGGCTTGCTCTGCCAGGCTCACTCTAGCTCAAGGCCTCAGCCTGGCCTGGGGACCCTCCAGACTTTTTGCCACCAGTTCCACAGCTTTGCCCTCCTCCTTGGTGCCATGAGGCATCTAGACTACTGACCACCGGCTACCCCAAACTCACATGTCTGCAACTGAGTTTCTGTGTCTGGCATTTGGTAAAGCCCTACTGAGCCCAGTTTAGCTCATTTCATCCTTTGCGGGTCCAGGATATCAGGGTTATAGATGAGGACGTGAGGCTGCTCCACTGTCGGGAAAGTACTTCCACTCCCCTTCACTCTTCACTCTCCCTGATTCCTGGAGGGAGCACTTCTGCCTCAGTCATTGGGACTACCACCATGCTTTTCACAGCTCCTCTCCCCACCAAGGACTGAGACTATGTTTAAGGCCCAGTGTGGTAATGAGTCCACCCCAGGCACTCAGTAAACCTGCTGGATAAACTGTACTCAGAGAAGATATACTTGCAACTGCAAATGCCAGTGAGGACACCAAGAACAAACACCTTCATCTGGTTCTAAACTCAACACACTCTCTTGCCTCTGGGCCTCTGGACACGCTGTTCTCTCTGCCTGGGATACACTGTCACCCTATTCCCACCCCTGTGTAAGTGGAGATTCTTGGACACTCTACTTCTTCCACTTATACATCACTTCCTCTGAGAAGCCAGACCCCAAGTCCAAGTTAGGTATCACTTTCCGTGTTTCCCCCACCCCCACCACATTCCAGCCCTCCCTCAGTGTCCTGGGAGGCTAGAAGAAGCAGAGGACAGGGTCTCTGAGACAGAGCTCAGGTTCAAATCCCAGATGCCGATGCTGTCACTGCATGATTTCAAACAAGCCACTTGACCCCTCCAAGGCTTTCTGCTTATGTGAAATTGAGATCAATAACAACAGCGTCCCTAGGAAGGTCGTGGCATGATACAGACCCTCACCAGATCCCAACAGAACTGCTCATTCATCTGCCTGCCTTCCCGCCCCCATGGGGCTTCCAGTTGGTCAAGTACACGGGTCTGTCTCATTCTCTGACCCTGGGCACAATATCTGGACACAGTGAACACTCAAGAAATATGCACTGGGGCATGTAGGCGAGGTTGCCTGAAATAGTGGAGATAGGCACCTACCATTAGGCTGTCTGGTTGTAAATCTACCAATTCCTTCCTGTGTGACCTTGAGCAAGTTATTTAACTTCCCGAAGCCACCTATGCTCCCCATATAAAACGGGGGTAAGAATAGAACCTACCTTACCAGTCATAAGATTACAGGAGATAAGGGATGCAAACTGCTCAGGGTCAGATCCCAGTGAGCTGCTGTCTCACTACTTTATCTGGTCAAGGTCTTCGAGGGGCCTCAGAGGACAGAGTAAAGGCTGAAAGATGCTGTGGGGTGGTGGGAAGGAAGTGAGCTCCTGGAGATCAGAGTCTGGGCTCCAACATAACCCTTACCAAGCCTCGATCTCCTTTTCTTGAAGTCGGGTAACACTCTTTACTTCGCTGAGATTTTGAGTGGGCAATTTCAGACAAAATACAAATGTGCCTACCAGCACAAAGTCAGGCACTCAGTAGATTTGCAATAAAGGTGAGTTCCCTTCAGTCTCCTCGAACAAAAATACCCCACACAGGTGAGGTGGGATCACAAGCCAAGAGCAGAAGATGCAGACAAGAGCTTAGAAGGGAGTGTGGCTGGCAGGGAGGCATCAGGAAAGGCTTCCTGGCAGAGGAGGTGTGTAAACTGGGTCAGGACCAGCTTGGGAGACGGGAGAGGCAAAAAGCAGGTTTCCAAGGTGGCAACTCCCACCAGGTACACTAGGATAGAGAGACCCTGTTGCCTCACTTGAAAACACGGGTTTTGGGGAGCCTGCTGGCTGAACTGGAGGGCTCAGCGAGTGCTAAGCCTCTGTTCTGGGCACATTATTATTGGGGACAAAGATCAAAAACACTGAGACCAGAACAACTGAGCTGGGAAGGAGGCTGGAATCATCTGGTCTGTTTTACAGATGAGCAAACTGAGGCACAGGGAAATAAATTGAGTTGCCCAAACAGCTAATAAAGAACAGAACCAGGATTTAACTCCAGGCTATCTAGCTTCAGTCTGGGCTTTTAACCAACAGACGCTACTGCTTCTCATCCCAGCACATAGCCATCCCATCGAGCAGTGTGGATTTGAGCTCCTCTTGTTCTAGGCAGAGAACTCAGCAGTGAATACACAGTCAAACCCTCAGTGCCTCACTCGCCTCTCCCTGACCCCTGCTCCTTGCACTGGGCCCAGCTGTTTCAGAGCTTGCTAAAACTGGTCCTCCTGAAAAGCCTGGTTGCACATTTAGCTGCACAAGACCACAGATCACTCTACTGCTGAGAAACTACATCGACCCCCTTCCAAAGGCCATAACGCACTTGTGTGAGAAAGAGTGAGTGACAACCAGTGATTCAGTATCCATCAATGGAGAGGTGCACAGAGGTCTGAGGCCTCACTAGCCCCCCCAAAAACAAACAAACAAAAATCCTGCAAATCAGATCTGGAAATGTTCAGCCCATAGAGATTGAAGCAATCAAGTGGAAAGGTGCAACGCATGAGTTCCTTCACCACAAGAGCTTTCAGCACATCCAGCCCCCTGGGAAAAGTGGAGGCAGGCTAGTTGCATGTACTAGACACCCTTCAGAAAGCAGTCTGGGGCTCCCGGAAGAACCAGACCTCTTGCTGCTAGGAGAGCAGAGAGTCTGTTCCTGGCCCTACTACACTGTTCCACCCCAAAAGACTAGCACAACTATCTCATTCTGCAGATAAGGAGAATGAGGCTCAGAGAAAGACTTGCCCAAAGTAAAAGCAGGCCTTTACTGGTTCCAAAGGCTGTGATCATCCCTTGACACCACCATTTTCGTCCAGCTTTGGGCAGGCCTTGTTCCCTCTCCAGGATTCAGTGTCCTCATCCTTAAAGTGAAGATCAGGAAGCTCCCTTCCAACCCTGGCATTCAGTGCTTCCATCTGAGGGAACAGGCTGGGGCTGAGGACTAAGAGGAAGGTCAGGCAGACAGATGTCCCCTGACCCACGTCACCACCAGTGTCATGTTGCCTCTACCAGTGCCCTGAGTAAAGACTGTTAAACATCCCCAGAACAACATCTTAAAGTAGAAATCAGCTTTTCTGGCATGCGCCCCCATTTTAGGGAGATGAAGGGTTTTTATACCCATTTTACAGATGGAGCCACAGATTCAAACCTGTAAGACAATAAGAACTCTCTCCCTGCTGCTATATCCCCCAAAACACTCTGGAAGGTCCCAAACGTCAGATCTGCCATTGCCCAAAGAGCAGACAGAGCAAGAGGAGTTGATGGCTTCTGAAATCAGGTGGTCAGCAGAATTATTAACAATAATCCCCACATCTGCATAGCATAGTGCCACTCAAGGCTGTGCAAAATGCTCACAGTCTATTTCTTCCTCCATAAAATGGAAAAACTAAGTTATTTTCTCCTGCAACAACAGGGTAGGAATCATGCATCCCATTTACAGGTGAGGAAACTGAGGCCCAGAAAGGTGGAATGAAATGTGCAGTGAAGCTACAACTCAAAAATGGGTCTGGGATACTGAATGTAGGAGGAAAAGGGGAGTAAGGCCACGGGTGAATGTTAAGTGGGCTGAGATTCTGAACTGCACACACTTCTATCTGCTGGCAGGTTGCCTATGGCCACAAACAAGGGATGATCTGCCCACCCGGGGCCACCAGGAGCCTGCAGCCTGCCCCGGGCACAGCTGCCACCTTGGCAGACCCCCAAGGAGCCCCCCAAAGAATCGCTGCACTCCCAAGCTTTTTTCTCATTCCAAACATGCCAGAGCCCTGCGGACCCCGGAGGCTGCTACTTAGCGCCAGATTAATCACACCGAATTCTCCATCCAGATATTGCGTGCAGGCCGAACTCCCACCGCTAATCGCCGTAATATTCTCCTCGGCGTGTGCAGGCGGCTGGGGCGATGTTCCAGGAATATTAATTCTCCACAGCCAGCTCACTCCCGCCACACGCATGCGCCCCCTGCACTGCTGCTGCTACTCAGGGAGTGGGCCAGCTGGGGGGTGGGGGGAGACAGGGCGGTGGGAGGCAGGCCAGGCCCCAACCCTTCCTGGAAGCCAGGCTCAGCCAAGCTGGGAGCTGCATTTCAAGGCAGGGCACAAGGTGGGCTCATGCCTGCAGCAGGTCTGACCCCTCACCTGCTCCCCTCCTAGTCCCACCCCTGAGTCTCCTGCCCCAGGACCTGTAGGAGGCTCAGAGCTCCCAAGGAGTGGCCCTCTGGTATCCTCTGCACACAGCAGAGCTTTGAAGAACGAGCGGCCAGAGACCAGCTATTCCTAGCCCCCAAAATGTAACCTCTCCCAAACATACACAAAAAGAACTGAAAATCTTTCATCTACTCAAAATATAAAAATGTGGGTGGCAGAGGGGACCCCAATAAAGAAAGCTGGGGCTCAGCTGTGAGGGGCAGGCTGAGGGGTTGTACAACAGGGCTCTGTTCCTGACCTCTCCCCACAGTGTGATCAAGAATATTAGGATCCTGGGGAAAGCCAAGAGGAGAAGGCTTCTGGTTTCTGGAGGGTCCCACGGCTGCCAGCTCTAGCTGACACATTCACAACAGAATCTGTCCCCTGCAGCTGCTGGCTCACCAGGCTAACACCACAGACCTGGGGATAGGGCACTGACCTATACTGGGGAGCTACTGGCAAGCTTGGCAAGTCAGTCCCCAGTACAACCATGGAAGGCAGCTTAACATGCCCGTTTACAAATAAGGAAACGGAGGCCCAGAGAGATGAAGTAAGTGGCCCCGCCGGCTCTGTTCCCAGGCTGCCACAATTATAACCCAGGGCCTTCTCTTCTCAATGTGCGGCTTCTCCCCACCTCTCTCTGTAGGGGGCGCCATCTCTTCTCTGAAGTGATCTTTAAAGTCCTCACAGTTTTCACACACTGTCCAATAAGCACAAGCATTTTCTGAGCACTTATTGTGTGCCCAGTCCAGGGACCCTAAAAGGCATAATGTTCCTAAAGGAGCTCAAGGTCTGGTAAGGGATAAAAATAAGTAAAAAAAAAAAAAATTGCCCACAGTCCAGCCTGAGCCCCAGGAGAGGGCCCCTTTCCATAGCCCTGGGAGGCAGAGGGAAGAACTCAGCATGTGAAGGGGAAGGGGTCTCCACACTAGAGTCTGGGCCAGAGTGGACACAGTAGTATCCTAAGCCCTCTGCTGCTCACAGGTCTCAGGGCTTCAGCCGACTCCCCAGGCCCCCAGGCTGTCCTTCAGCAAAGTGGCCTGATGACCTTGACCTTGAGCCCTGGAGCAGCGGTCCCAGTGATGGTGCCACCCCTAGGCATCGACCAAAACAATGGTTTCCCTGCATGGCGTGTGAAGTGAAGGCAGCCTCTGTGTGGGCCATCAGAAGGAAACAGAAGAGTGTGGCTGAGAGCAGGATTGTGTACTGGGCGGGGCAGGGCCTGGCACGAAGACCCAGGGCTGGTATGAACCCCAGGCAGCTGAGCTGGCCCCTGACTCTGGCTGCCTGGGCTGGCCCAGGCCAGTGGAAGGTAGGGTGCTGGGACCACAGGGTTCCAAGGAGGGGGCCTCCTGAACTGGGGTCTCCTGACTGTGTTCTAGAGCTCTGCCTGGACAGACACAAAGACGAGCCTTGCCTAAAGAAGTGAGTGGAGGGGGCCTAAGTGAAGATTTGGGATACAACCCAATCGCTTTCTAGCACAGATTAGGAGAAGGGAAGTTTAAACCACGGAAGTAAAGGAGAGGTCAGGCCCCTGGCTCCGTGGCCCACCCCACAGCAGCTAGTCCCTGTCCAGGCTGAGGGACACCAATTGTTCCCCTGGCCTTGCAGACCTGAAGAGGAGTCTGACCTGGGCAAGTGGCAGGCACCTCTCACATGTTCCCCTCATATAAGTCTCACAAGCATTGGATGAGGCCTCTTTCCTGCTCCTCAGATAAAGAAGCTGGGACTCAGAAACACTGCACAGACATTCATGGGCACCTCTCACACACTGGCTCTCTGCCCATAGTCTCTTAGGAGGGGATCAACATCCCATTTCACAAAGAGGGGGCTAGCCCAGGGAGGAGACCACAGGCAGGTGGAGACCACTCCTTGTGCCCAGTCTGGGCCTGAGTGTTTAGAACCTGCTCCCTGAGGCCCCAGTGTTCAGGTCAGTAGCATGCACACAGTAATCCCAGCCTTCTGGGAGGCCGAGGTGGGTGTATTGCCTGAGCTCACAGGTTAGAGACCAGCCTGAGCTAGAACAAGACCTCATCTCTAAAAACAGCCACCTGTTGTGGCAAGCACCTGTAATCCCAGCTACTTGGGAGGCTGAGGCAAGAGAATCACTTGAGCCCAGGAGTTTGAGGTTGCTGTGAGCTATGACGCCAAGGACAACAAAGTGAGACTCTGTCTCCAAAAAAAAAAAAGAACATACATACAGGCCTGAGGGTACAGTAAAAGCAGCCCTTCCTGTCCTTGTCCTGACCTGTGGTCCCCAAGCACCATTTCTGTGCCTCAGACTTGCTTTATAGACTGGGACTTAGGTGGGACCTGGCAGATATTCTGAGACTGGTGCCATAACCAGGGCTTGCCCCAGCACCTTGCCAATAACCAAAGTGGTTTGTGAGACCCCAGGACAGTGGGCAGCATGTTGGCCTAGAAAGATCCCAGGAGGCTGCTCAGAGGCAGGAACTTGGAGGACAAGTTCCTCTGAGTTGCAAAGCACTATATGTGAGACAGGGCCCTGTGGGAACAGGCCCAGCTTGGACCCTCAGGCCTCTTTGCTCCAGGCCAGCCCTTCTTTCTGTGTCTCCAGAGCATGTGTGGCTGCTACTGAGTGGCTGGGTTTGAGCAGAAGTGGCACAGATGAGTGAACCACATCTAGCCAGGATCCAGAGTTGTCACAAAGTGAGTGACAGAGTAGCACATGTCCGCTCCTTCTGTAAGGCTGTGCAATTAAACACACCCAGAGAATAAAATCAGGTATGCGGGCTTGGCACCTGTAGCTTAGCGGCTAGGGTGACAGCCACATACACCAGAGCTGGCGGGTTCAAACCCAGCCCAGGCCTGCCAAACAACTACAACCAAAAAATAGCTGGGCGTTGTGGCAGGCACCTGTAGTCCCAGCTACTCGGGAGCTGAGGCAAGAGAATCACTTAAGCCCAAGAGATGGAGGTTGCTGTGAGCTGTGACACTACGGTACTCTACCGAGGGTGACATAGTGAGACGTGTTTTAAAAAATAAAACAAACAAAACAGGTCTGCTCCTGAATCAGAGAATTCACATTTTACCTCCTTTATTGCTCACGACAACCTGTAGAGGGAGAGATTACTATTCTAATTTTACAAATGAGAATCTTAGGACAGATAGGCGAGGTGGTTTGCCCAAGGTCACAGAACTCCAACTCCCAAGTGTGTCTTACTTGAGTCTGTAAGGGGGCGCTTTCAGGATATGGGAAGGAATGGGTAGAGGAGAAGCCAGGGGCACCTCAAACCAACCCAATGGCCAACCCGAGCCAGAGGGCCAAACCTGGGGAGGGAAGAAGCTCAGCCCCACCCCAAAGCACAGCTCAGTGAGCCAATCTACCCATCCTGCTGTGTGACCCCCTCTCTTGCTCTCCTACCCTCTAGTCTCAAGTCCCCTAGCAGGGACTTGTTCTGAAAGCCAGGAACACATTGAGCTGTAGGTCAGGAATCAGGAAGAGACTGGGAAGTGGGAACGTCCCTGCAGGGCCAGCCTCCCAGTGGGGAATCAATACTCCGCTTCCTGGAAGCCCCTCTCTGCTCCGGCCACCCCACACTGTCCCTGCACACAGTGCATTAACAGAGCACAGACGCTGCAAGTATCCCACAGAACACAGGCACCTGCCAATCTTAGCACATGACCCAGACCCAGCCCCCTTTCCCAGAGGACAGATAACTCTCTTGCTCTCACAGCCTGACAAAATAACTGATGCTAACTCAATAAAGTTCCCCTTGAAGATTTTTAATTACCAGACTGTGCTGAAGACTAAAGACTCCAGGAGTGGGAGGGAGGCCAGGGGAGGCTGCTGGGGGTCTGCATGGCAGAAGCGGGGAGCCAGGCAGGCACTGCTCCTAGGCAGACAGGTTGGGAAAGGGACTTCCCTTCCAACTCTGGGAGAGGGCAGGGCCAGGTTGTTGCTGTCCAGGGTGCTGGGCCCAGCGGTCACAAGGATTTAGGACTCATATTAGCAACAGCGGCCACTGATGGAGGCCAGGCAGGGACTTGGCAGGGACAGGGATTATCTTGTTTAAGCCTTATGGTCAACCACAAGGGAGATGCTGATGTTCCCACAGTACAAACAGGAGAATGAGGCTCAAAGGCGGGCAGTGGCTTGCTATGGTCATGCAGCCAAGCCTGGGTTGTCCAGTTTCACCTGGCATTAGGAAGAGTGCCCAGCTGCAGATGGGGGAAACCCGAGTCAGGGCTGTGGTTGAGTGGAGGGCCCGAGGACACGGGAATGACTCCCTTAGGGTCCAAAAGTACTCGGTGGCTTCTGCACAGTGGGATGAGCTAGCTCCCAGACACAGCACAGCCTGGCACTGGCTGGACTGAGCCTGCTCAGGTACCTCTAGTTATAGGGCAACAGGTCCCAGAGACCTTATGATGAATCCCCACTGTCACTGAGGGAGAGGACTTGAGACTAGGGGGTAGGAGAGCAAGAGAGGGGGTCACACAGCCTGGGACCTAAGCCTCCTAACCCAGCCTGGCACTCTCTCCTTGACTAAGAGAAAAGATGCCATCTGAAGATGCACGTGGCTGCCTCACTAAGCCAGCGGTGCCCTGGTCAGTCCCACTCACCCTCCACTCCCAGCCATGGGCCTTCCTTCTAGTCCTACCAACATGCCGAGTCTACTTCTGCCCCAGGACCTTTGCCCTGGCTGTCCCCTCCCTGGATGCTCTTCCCTTCTGTTTTTCCACAACTGGTTCATGTCCTTCAGGTCATAGCTCAGGCAGCACCTCCTCTGTTACAGGCCCCTCCAGGCTGCCAGAAGGAATCTTGGGTAGCTCCAGCCCTAACCTCCCCCCCTCACCCCACAAGCTTCCCTCGGCCCACGCAGTGTGGCCCCCTCCAGCCTGCTGGGGTTCAAATATTGCCTTAGCCATTGACTGGCTGTAAGTGAATCAGTTTCCTCATCTATAAAATGGGAATGAGAACAGTCCTCACGTCATGGAAGTTCTGTGAGGACTACTAAGTGAGCGAACTTTTGTAAGGACTTCACACAGTGCTGGTGAGTGAGAGCTTGGCAGTGCCACCCCATTATCACGACCACTACCACGGTCTCCATCCATAACCTCTCCTCCTCTGGCCTTCCACAGCCAACCAACCAGAAGCTACATCCTTTGCCCCCAGCACAGGCCCTGGACACATGGCCACTCAGCTAGTGCTGGCTCAACATCTTACCCTGAGAAACAAGCTGGATGAGGACAGTGAGGCCACAGAGGCTCAGCTCTATGACGTGGACCCACTGCCCTGTGCTCCTTCTGCTGCTGCTTCTGCAAATCTGCTTCTCCCAGATCTGTGAAGGTGCCAACTTAGGCGGCGGTGCCGAGAGTCAGTGCAGCTGTGCCCAGCTCCCCAAGGGCAGTGAGGGGCGGCTGGAGGCCCCAACACCCAGCCCTGTCTGGAGTCTCCTGGCTGGGATCATAGCCCTGTGGTGTTCGAGCTGCTGCCCACCAGCCGGCCCACTGGCACCAGGCCCGGGATGGCAGCCAGCAGGGAGAGGAAGCAGCTTGGCTGGCAGCCAGCTCACGGTGCCGGAGCTGTCAGCCAGGAGGCAGGACAGGCAGGGCTGAGACCCCCATCCCTAAATGGAGCCCTGGCCAGGCCACCAAGACAGAGCCACAAAAAGCCCTGCTGATGCCAGCTCCAAGCAGAGATCAGAGACATGACCTCAATGGGTGGGGATCCAGGAGACCCTATCCCCATTTATTCAGCTCAGTTATCAAGAATGAAGAAGCGGCACATGGAGCAGGAGATTTTCAAGTTAAATAATAACAAAAACAGCAACAACTATAGCTGCCGTTCAACAAGCATTTCCTCCCATAGGGAGATGCCATCATCATCCCCACTCTACAGATGTGACAAGTGAACTCAGACAGGTGCGGCAACTTACTCCAAAACACACAGCAAGCTGGAGGAGAAGCAATTTTAAACTCAGGTTCCAGAATTTGTACCCCAGTGTTCCACTGGCTCAGGCAGGCCTAGGTACTCATGGCTACACTGTGTGGACTGTGGGTGGCCGCGGGCAAGGAAGACATTCCTCTGTAAAATGGGTATGATCAGAGAGAGCTATGCTGTAAAACTGACCAGAGGCTAAAGACAGAAAACAGGCAGGGAGCCACTGTTGGCCACCCCCCAGCCCTGAATACCATTGGGGTTGGTCATACTGATGGAGCTGCAGGAACAAGGGTGGGCTCCAGGGCCAGCTGACCACATGAGAGCCTCTCCCAACCTGCCCCCATCCCCCATGGGCACAGTTGGAGGAGCCTCCAAGGGTGGGCTAAAGGAGAGGAGCTTCAGCCTAGGGAAGAGCTGTTCCCAAGGGCCAACCTTGAACCACTGGACGCCAGAGCCTTGAGGCTCAGTCCCAAGAACTGCCCCTTCAAAACCTCCTCTCCAGTGGTGCCTGTGGCTCAGTGGGTAGGGCACAGGGGACATATACTGAGGGCAGTGGGTTCGAAACCGGCCCTGGCCAAACTGCAACCAAAAAGAAAAAATAGCCGGGCGTTGTGGCAGGCACCTGTAGTCCCAGCTACTCGGGGGGGGGGGGGGGGGCCCGGGGGGGTGCGGGGGGAAGAGAAAAACCTAAACCCAGGAGGGGGGGCTAAAGGGGAGCGGGGGTGCCGGGCCCACAAACAAAGGCAAAAAATTGAGACAAAGGCACAAAAAAAAAAAAAAAACAAAAAAA
>CAUYON010059923.1:0-11935 GCA_963573935.1 Arctocebus calabarensis | reverse complement strand
CTCCAACTCCTGGGCTTAGGCGATTCTCTTGCCTCAGCCTCCCGAGCAGCTGGGACTACAGGCGCCCGCCACAACGCCCGGCTATTTTTCTGTTTTGCAGTTTGACTGAGGCTGGGTTTGAACCCGCCACCTTCGGCACATAGGACCGGCGCCCTACTCGCTGAGCCACAGGCGCCGCCCTGTGCTAGTACTTTTATCATTGATACTTCTAGTCATCTGAAATCAGAGCTGAGAAGAATGTTGATTCTACAATCAGTTCTAAATATAACTGTACAATAACATTCTTTTTTTTAAAGGATGCTTTTAAAGATTTTTTTTCTATATTTAAAGGATATGTAATGTCAGCATCCTTCAATTTCACAAAAATATGATCTTTCCATTAAGTTGTATACTTCCCGAAGGCTTTTCTGTAGTATGTCCTTTCCTAGCATATCCTTCTCATGTTTAGCCCTTTTCTTTCTCCTTCAAGGTCTAACTCAATGGTTGCTCCTTCCTGAAGCCTTCCCTAGCCCTCTCTCCACCCTCTCAGGATTTAAACCTTCCTGTGTGTGGCCATCAGTCCTTTGTACATAACTCTGCTATAAGCGTTTGTCACATTGTGTGTTGTCTCTGTGTCTATTTCCTACCTGTGTTGTGAGAGCCCCGCCCAGGTTAGAACTGTGTCTCAGCCATCATTGTACTTCCCTTATCTAGAGATATTCGTGATGTATAGATGCTTGCTTTGAAAGAATGAATAATTAAATTCTTTTGTTCCCAGCCTCAGGAGTCCCTCTCTCCTTTAACTGTCTGTAGCTTCCATTGTTTGCTCTGTGGGATCATGCAGACTCCTTAGATTCCTGCCATTTAAGGCTCTTCACAATCAAAGGCTCCTTTCTGAACCTTCCACATCAGCAAGACTAGTCTCACTCACTGTTCCCTGCTTCCCTATACTCTGTTCAGATCTTTGCAGTCTCTTTAAGGCCTAGTTCAAATCCTTCCTTCTATGTGTGTCCTTCTCAGACCACTGTGGCCCAGTGATCTCTCCTTTTCCAAGTGTCTTTACTTGTTTTATGGATTGTAATGATAAACTCGTCATGTTTTCTGTACCTAATAGGTTTTCTGTCCTATTAGACTTTTAAATTTAAAAGTTAATTTCTACTTACTTCCTTCAAGTAGATTATAGTTTCTTGAGGGAAGGGTCCTCATCTTGCACATTGTCTGTCTCAATGGTCCTATTTCATGTTCTGGTTACTCAAGAAGTAGAGAGTGTATCTGTTGGTGATGTTCAAGGGCAAGGTCAACACCTATTTCAAACATACTGAAATTTACGCAGAAAGGTGTTTTCCATTCACTATTTATGTGCTGAGGACTTGTTATGTGTTAGCCTTTGATATATGTCATTCAGATTTTTTTGAGGTTTTGTTTGTCAAATAAACTATATTAAGTGGGGCTTTTCTTTAAGTTGTCTTTATTTATTTATTATTTTTTGAGACAAAGCCTCAAGCTGTCACCCTGGATAGAGTGCTGTGACATCACAGCTCACAGCAACCTCCAATTCCTGGGCTCAAGCGAGTCTCCTGCCTCTGCCTCCCAAGGAGCTGGGACTATAGGCGCCCACCACAACGCCCAGCCATTTTTTGGTTGTAGCTGTCATTGTTGTTTGGCGGGCCTGGGCTGGATTTGAACCCACCAGCTCAGGCCTACGTGGCTGGTGCCTTAGCCAGCTGAGCCACAGGCACCGAGCCTTGTCTTTTATTTTTATAGAGTATTTATCCTATATTGAAAAGAGTAAAAACTGTGAGTTGAGAAGACAAAATTTTATTTCTTGAAATTTCTGTTTTAATAGTGAAAAGATTATATGGGGTATATTTTCTGAAGCTACAGAGTAACGAGTGGCCCTGTGAGCTACTTAAATAAATCCAGTTCTTTATTCACACTAGTTAGATGGTTTTTTTTGTTTGTTTGTTTTGTTTGAGACAGAGCCTCAAGCTGTCACCCTGGATAGAGTGCTGTAGCATCACAGCTCACAGCAACCTCCAATTCCTGGGCGAGTCTCCTGCCTCCACCTCCCAAGTAGCTGGAACTACAGGCGCCCACCACAACACCTGGCCGTGTTTTGGCTGCAGCCATCATTGTTGTTTGGCCGGCCCCGGGCTGGATTCGAACCGGCCAGTTCAGGTGTACGTGGCTGGTGCCTTAGCTGCTTGAGCCACAGACGCCGAGCCTACTAGTTAGATTTTAAAAGGTGAATAGCCACAAATGACAAGTGGCTATAGTAATAGGGAGATATATAGAACATTTTGTCATTGTAGAAGGTTTTACTGGAACTCATATAGAGGGTAGTTGGGGCTAGTCTTAAGTAAAATAATAAACTTGTAATTGCTTAACTAAGCAAAGTGACATCTTTATGGTTCCAAATCATTCTTTCCAAACTGTGATATAGATGGTATGCTACTTTCATTTCACAAAGAAGTTATAATAAAGAGAGTTGCAATTAAAAATAAAAAGAGTTGGTAAATATACTGTAAGTTCTAGCTACTTGGGAGGCTGAGGCAAAAGAATCGCTTAAGCCCAAGAGGTTGAGGTTGATGTGAACTGTGACACTATGGCACTCTAGTAAGGGTGACATACTGAGACTCTGTCTCCAAAAAAAAAAAAAGAAATATACCGGAAGTTCAGTTTCTGGTTCAGTCCTCCATACTGAAACAAAATAGTTATTTAGCAGTAAAAGAGGGTAAATCTTGTGTTTTAACTCAAATCACTTATGATAACAAATGTGTGGGGTTTTCTCTCACATTAACTGTCTCCAACTCTCCCGACATCAGCTGGGTGTCCTACAGTTCATTTCTGACACTGACTACATCAAAAAGACACTCTTAGGGAGATTCCAAGGGTCTTAGAAGCTTCTGTGTCAGGAACCAGGAAACAAGACAAATGTAATGGAAGATGCACCTGTCACCTTTATTACTCAGAAAGTTACAAGGGTTTCAGAGGCCAACTATATATATTTCTTACTATTAAGCAAGCTGTATTTTATTAACGAATTATGAAAACCATTTGACATATACGAATGTATGATATTCTTACCCTTTATTAAAAATCTCATCAAGGTTCTAAAAAAATTTCTATGGGGCTTATCTTTTGCAGTTTATTTATTTATTTATTTTGTGGCCAGGGCTGGATTTGAACCCACCACCTCTGGCATATGGGGCCAGTGCCCTACTCCTTTGAGCCACAGGCACCGCCCAATTGGGCTTATCTTTTGATGTTTTTCAGTGGAATCTCGTGATTTCTAAATTTAGTGAATTGATTTCTGAGGCCCAGTCACCAGTATGCAGAGCGATGTGGAAATGAACACAGCTTAGTCATTTCGTTTCCAGTGCCCATATATTACATCTTAGAAGTAACATAAGTGAGTCTCAGAGATCCCAGAAATGTCATTACTGATTACAGAAAGACTTGATTCTCTTCATTTATGTAGCAACATCAAGTGTGCCAGAGTCTTTTTTTTTTTTTTTTTTTTTGGTCAGGCCCAGGTTTGAACTCGCAGCCCTTGGTATACGGGGCTGGCGCCCTACTCTTTGAGCCACAGGCGCCGTCGCCAGAGTCTTTTACTTTTCTCCACTTTGTGTAAATGCTCAGACCTTTAGGGGTACACAAAGGTCCTTGATTGTGGGGATAAAAAAAGGAAAGCAGTTATTCTGAACATTGTTCAGTTTGTAATTTTGCTTCAGAAATTAAGATGAAAAACTTCCTGGTACACATAGAAATTTTGTTAGGACGAGTAAGATAATCCACACAAGAAATAAGATTCATTAAGTATGTAGGCTGTCACTTCGCTTTGTAACCACAGGCAAATCAAAGCAGATGTCTTTCCCTTTCCTAAATTTTTTCTCTTTAATGTTGACCTTATAAGTCACATGAATTTTATCTGATTTTACAATTTCCATAAACTAACTTTAAAACACAAAATATGCTAAGATATAGTTATTTTAACTAGATATTTTAAGATACAGTTATTTCATTATCATGTTAAAAGATAACATTGTAACATTTTGCTATATGACAGAAATCTTTGCTATAGGCTATAGTCTTAATTTTCATTGTTTTTAAAAAATTAGGTGATTTGCCCTTCTCATAAGAAAAGTGTAGGTAGTAATGAATGTGCAGCTCCTTCCCATTACTCTAATTCGGCTTGGTTGTAAAGACAATAGAACTGATGCAATCAGCCTGAAGATAGTTTTTTATTCTACTTTTAAAACCCTTTTCTTTTCTTCTTTGAGACAGAATCTTGCTTTGTCACCCTGGGTAGAGTGCTGTGGTGTCAATCTCAATCTCTTGGGCCGAAGTAATCCTCTTGTCTCAGTCTCCTGAGTCCTGGGACTGCAGGTGGCTAGTTTTCCTATTTTGGGTAGAGACGGGGTCTCACTGGTGGGCCTCAGGCTGATCTTGAACTCCTGAGCTCAAGTGATGTATCCTCCTTGGCTTTCTAGAGTTATAGGCGTTGAGCCATCCACCACACCTGGCTCATTTTCTTTTTTGCTTCTTAAATTGTTTAAAATTGACAGATAAAATTATATGTATTTACTATATGCAGTATGAGTTTTTGAAATCTGTGTGTATATACAGGAGAGCCTCCATAGTTGCCCACCTCCCTCATTCACCACCTCATCAAGTGACCTTATAGACCAGACAAGCACCACATGTACACACACAGCAGTATGGTAGGCCTAGTTCCTTATCTTGACTAGCTTCATATGTTGCCCAGTTTGTTACATTCCCATGGGTAGTCAACTTACAGAGGTTCTACTATGTATAGTGGAATAGTTAAATATAGCTAATTAACAAATGGTTTAATTCACATAGTAATCATTTTTATGGTGAGAGCGCTTGACATCCAATCTCTTAGCATTTTCAAGAATACAGTATTAACTATAGTTGCCATGCTGTAAAATAGATTCCTTGAATCTAACTATAATTATATATCCTTTAACCAACATGCTCCCATTGATTCATTTTAATTATCACTTTTGTAGTGAGCTTAGGGATTTTGTAGCAGAGAAAAGAGCTGAGGAAGAATGCATTTTCACTCTGTACCTTTTAGAAACCATCTGATAAGATATATTTTAATTTTTGGCCATATGTTGGATGAAACTGAATAATTTAGGCATGTTTAATATTTTAATAATCAGACGTGTTTAAATGCCTTTGTTAAGTTTAATGGGGTATCTAAAAAGAAATTACTTTTCAATGACTAGTTCTTATTTTCTTTGAAATAATGCTTAGTTCAATAAATGGCAGTTAATAGAAGAAAGAAATTGTCCTGATTTTGTAACTGTGAATAAGATTGAAGAAATATTAAAACAGGCATTCCCTGATGTTTAGGTTGGTTGCTACTGCTTATGTCAAATCAGCTAACAGAAGAGATGAATCTTCCTTCTAGAACGTCTTCTCTCATATGTGTGACGAGCCTCTGTTGCCGCAGTGATGTGCACAATTTGAAATAAAGCACAATCCTTCATGTCAGCACTTGAAGGCTTTTTCTGACAATGAGCAAAATGTTACATTTCAGTATGAATAGCTCTCATGATCCAGAAAATACTAGCAGACAATTTAATTGTTCTTGACTCTAAAAATTAAATCTGATACTAAATTTAATCCACGAATCTATTCATGTAGGGTTTTCTCCCCATTTTAAACAAAAATCAAAATTGCGTGTTTAAGCATCTACATTGATGTAACATTCAGAAGAAAATTCATGCGAAGTGATTTATAACCCATCTTCCATACTCCCTGATGTCTGTTAATTCTGTTCTTTGGTTTTCTTACTCTATCCATGACCATGCTAAGTTTTTTCTATTTTAAAAATGTTTTTGCCACCGAAACCCTGGGCCAAGCCATGATTTTCTCTCTGCCTCTCCCACTGTCCCCCAGGCCTTGAGAGAATCTTCTATCCATGGAATCTGTCCCCATTGCTTGTTGGGGAGGAGCTTACCATGGTGGCCTGGCTGAAGTGTGAGAGCAGGGTCTTAAAGCTGTGTTAGTAGCAAGCATGATGTTATTAACTTAGAGTGTTCATAAAATGTAATGCTTAGTATAACTTGAAGTCTGGGTAAAGTGATGCTTCCCAATTTGTCTTTTTGTTTAAGGTTGCTTTGGCTATTCAGACTCTTCTGTGGTTCCACATAAAGCATAGAATTATTTTTTCTACATCTGTGAAAAATGACATTGGCATTTTAACGGGAATTGCAACGTATGTGTAGATCACTTTGAGTAGTAAAGATATTTTAACAATGTTGATTCTGCTTATCCATGACATGATATATTTTTCCTTTTGTTTACATCCTCTCCCATTTCCTTCTTCTCCCAGTGACTCATAGTTCTCCCTGTAGAGGTCTTTTACCTCCTTGGCTAAAGATAATTCCTAGTGTTTTATATTCTTTGTTGCTATTGTGAAAGGTCCTAAGCAGCGTGGTACTGGCCCAAGAATAACGGTCATCGGATCAGGACAGAAAACCTAGACATGAAATCACCCTCATGTTGCTACCTGATGTTTGACAAAGGAGACAACAGTATGCACTAGGGGGGAAAAATCCCTCTTCAGCTGAGCACAGTGGCTCATGCCTATATTCCTAGTGCTCTGGGAGGCTAAAGCAGGATCACCTCAGTGTAGGAGTTTGAGACCAGCAAAGAATCAATAAATGATGCTGGGAAAACCGGATAGCCACATGTAGAAAATTGGAACAGGATCAGCACCTCTCTCCACTCACAGAAATTAATTTACAGTGGGCAACAGACTTAAACCTAAGGTGGTAAGACATGAAACTAAGAATTCTAGAAGAAAATGTTGGAAAAATTTTTACAAGTGTCAGCCAAGGCAAAGGATTTCAGATGGTCACCCCAAAGACAATCACAGCAACAACAAAAATTAACAAATGGGACCTGATTAAGTTAAAAATCTTCCGTACAGCTAAGGAAATGATCAGTAGAGCAAATAGCAAACCTTAAGAATGGGAGGAGATCCCTTGTTCATCTGATAAAGGGCTTATACCTGGAATCCATAAAGAACTCAAGCACATCAGCAGGAAAAAAACCAAACAACCCCAGGCAAAAGAATGAACAGAAGCTTTTCAAAAGAAGATAGACTAATGGCTAATAAACTCATGAAAAAAATGTTGAATGTCTGCAATCATCAGGGAAATGCAAATCACAACCACAATGAGGTGTCGCCTAACTCCCATGAGAATGACTTTATCAAAAAATGCCCAAACAATAGATGCTGGCATGGATGTGGAGAGAAAGCAGCACTTAGACACCATTGATGGGACTGCAAACTAGTATAACCTCTATGGAAAGTCATGTGGAGATTCCTCAAAAAACTAAAAGACCTACCATTTGATCCAGCAATCCTAGTATTGGGTATATACCTAAAGGAGAACGATCATTGTATCAAAAAGACATGCACTTGAATGTTTATTGCAGCACAGTTCACAATCCACAGACAAAAGATGTGGAACCAACCCAAGTGCTCATCAATACATGAGTGGATTAATAAAATGTGGTATATATGTATACCACGGAGGACTAATGAGGCATAAAAAATGGTGAATTAATACCTTTTCCAACATTCTGGATGGAACTAGAGACCATTCTTCTAAGTGGAGTTTCATAAGAATGGAAAACAAAATACCACATGTACTCATTATTAAACTGGAACTAACAGGTCAACACCAGTGTGCACGTTTGTTAGTAAAACTCAATGGAAAGCAGACAGGTGGGAGGGGACAGTGCATACCATCTAGGCAAGGGCACACATACAATTTTAGCTCAAACCGTACAAAAGCAATTTGCATAACCAAAACATTTATGCCTCCATAATATTCTGAAATTATTTTTTTAAAACTCTACAAAAAGAACAGCATACACACAAAATCACAATGGCTTAGTGATACTGACAGAAATGCCCACTCCCAGTGTGTTTTCACCAATGTCCTAAGAAAGACAGGGTTTTTGTCTTTCTCTCAGCATTTTAAGGCTTTTGTTCCATAGTAGAGATAGAAGGATGCAGGCTGGGTTTCTTGCCTTCCCACATTGGCTACTGTTCCCCTCTCCCGGGCAATCACCTAGTGGGACGCACTGTCAGGACTCTAGCCCATCTTTTTTATCGTTAACATCTGGGGAGGTCCATGTAGAAGAGCCTTCAAGTGGGTGTGAATTCAGCTCCTGTCTGAGGCCCTATGAGGTTCTGTATTCTCTTGCTTGCCCACATTTCAGCATCATCTGTCCTAGGAAAGCAGGTCCAACTTTGAAAGTTCTTCTCCTCCCTTAGATATCAGGTTAGTTGGTTATACTGAGACTTCAACACTTTGATGGTTAAAGAAAATTATGAATTGGCAAATTGTGTGGTGTTTTTTTGTTCTTGTGGTCATCAGGGTAGGATCTCTGCTCGCTCTTCCTTTTTACCCGAAGAAATGTTACATACTTTTACAGCTGCACTGAAGAAGCACATCTTTCCCTTTGAAATGCCAACAAGCCCTGGTCCCACTTTTAAAATCCTTTATTAAAGCTTTTTAATATTTTGATAACCTATATGCTGTCTCCTCCCTAAACTGTGGATTTAACACTCGTGAAACTAGCTTTACTCATTTTTTTTTTTTTAATCTTCAGCACCCAGCAGAGTGTCTGGCACTGAGCGGGTGCCCAGTGTTTGTGGACACCTCAGTTTACATTTTAATCTCAGAAAGGGCATTTAAATTTTTTTATTGTACTTATTGGTTAGGAATGACCTGTTAGAATATTCTGGCTAGGCCCTATGTCATATCCCATGGCACTTGCAGTGATCTGACAAGCCCATAGGGCTTTTAACCTAAAGATATCACTGCCAGCTGTGTTGGTGAGAGTCAGAAGTGCCACGTGTTTGTGCCCCTAGGAGCAGCCTGCAACCAGTAGCCCAGTTCTTTACCCTTCCAAGTGGACATTCTCATAGAAGTCCCCAGTAGGGATAAGACCCACTTATTCACAGCTGTAATTTACCCATGAGTACACCCTGTGTTGACTTCCCTGGCCTATCTCACTTGTGCACATCCCAGATAAATTACTTGCACTCAAATCCTTGTCTCAGGGTCTAATTCTGAGGAAATCACAACCCAGAACAGGTAGTTAAAATCCCCATGAACATTCAGATGTTTATAATAGTTCTACTTAAGACACAGCCCTCAAAATCAAAGAGACTTGAATGTATACTTTTTTTTTTGAGAAGGAGATAGAGCTTGCATCAGATTTTCAAATAATTCTTTGCCTCTCCCCGCCCCTCAAAAAGTTAGGATCCATTGCAATAAGGAAAAAGAAGCATTCTTCTTTCTTATAAACTTAAGGCGTGAGAGCAGTTATTTTCCTTTCAGAGAACTGGCACATTGCATCTTTTTAGAGGCAATGAGGTCGTCATTGGGGCAGGTACACACGTGATCATATCCAAGTAACTGAATTTTAAAAATATGATTTTAGGTTTATATTTATGTTACTGGTTATCATGCTTGATATGCACAGTGAAAAATATTCTCAGGTGTCATGTAATTCCTTTCCTGCACTTTTGAATTGGGGGCTCCTCTTCTGAAGATTTTAATTGAAGTAAAATAGTCTCAGATTTGAGAACTGCTACTTTAAATGTAGGAGATCTCACTTTTAAAGTAATTATTTTCTCATTACAAATGTAAGCCATGCATAACACTCTTTCAATGCGGAGAAGCCCAAAAGAAGAAAGTAAAGCTCACTGTAGTTTACCTGCATTCTAAGATGACTCTTGTCATTTTGTTATATATGCTTCCAGGAGATTTTTATTTTTAAGAATCTGCATATATGGAGAAAAGGGAACACTTCTACATTGCTGGTGGGAATGTAAACTAATACGTTCTTTTTGGAAAGATGTATGGAGAATACTTAAATATCTAAAAATAGACCTGCCATTTGATCCTGTAATTCTTCTACTGGTATATATTCAGAAGACCAAAAATCACATAACAAAGATATTTGCACCAGAATGTTTATTGCATCACAATTCATAATTGCTAAGTCATGGAAGAAGCCCAAGTGCCCAACGACCCACGAATGGATTAAAAAATTGTGGTATATGTACACCATGGAATATTATGCAGCCTTAAAGAAAGATGGAGACTTTACCTCTTTCATGTTTTACATGGATAGAACTGGAACATATTCTTAGCAAAGTATCTCAAGAATGTAAGAAAAAGTATCCAGTGTACTCAGCCCTACTATGAAACTAATCTATAGCTTTCATATGAAGGTTATTACCCAATTATAGCATAAGAATATGGGGAAAGGGGCAAGAAAGGGGAGGGGAGAGGGGAAGATGGGTGGAGGGAGGGTAATTGGTGGGACCACACCTATGGTGCAAGGGTACAGGTGAAACTTACTAAATGCAGAATATAAATGTCTTAACACAATAACTAAGAAAATGCTATGAAAGCTATGTTAACAAGTTTGATGAAAATATTTCAGATTGTATATGAAACCAGCATATTGTACCCCATGATTGCATTAATGTACACAGCTATGATTTAATAAAAATAAATAAATAAATAAAAATAAAATGAAAAGACCACCTACCAAATGAGAAAAAATATTTGCAAATCATTGTAATGATGAGGAAGTTGATTCAGAAAAAAAAAAAGAGTCTGCATATACATATTTAAAAGAATGGGGTTCAATAATCATATTCTTACTTCATTAAATGTTCATCGAAAGCAATAGTTCTCAACTCCCCTAATGCTACAGTCCTTTAATTCAGTTCCTGTGGGTCTTGACCCACAGGTTGAGAACTGCTGATCTAAAGGAAAGATTTGAAACATTTACATAGAATTCTGTTGCACAGGTATTATTCTATGATTTACTTAATCTATCTCTTTTAACTGGATAACCATTGTTTGTAGTTTATAAATAGTGAAATTCATTTTCTAGCTTTTGATTGCCTTAAAATTATGCTACAGATATTGTGACTACATTTATTTGAGGATAACACTGCTGTTGAGGTTAGTACTTACAGAATCAAGAACTTTTTAGACGTAGGGAAGATGTTAGAAATCACTGTGTGCAGTCTCTTCCTTTTATAGGTGAAGAACCTGAGGATCTGGGGACACGGTCACTCAGGTTCACTTGTGTACACCTATCAGAAGGCCTCAGTGGCCCCCTCAGCTTTAGTATTGTGTGTCTGTAGTCTGGGTCATCCTTTGTAGAGATGGTCTCCCAGGGTCCTGAATCCTCTCAGTGAATGCCAGATTGCTCTCTGCAGGCCACATCTCTCCTTTACTTCTTTTTTTTTTTTTTTTTTGTAGAGACAGAGTCTGACTTTATCGCCCTGGGTAGAGTGCCGTGGCATCACACTGCTCACAGCAACCTCCAGCTCTTGGGCTTAAGCGATTCTCTTGCCTCAGCCTCCCTAGTAGCTGGGACTACAGGCGCCCGCCACAGCGCCCGGCTATTTTTTTTGTTTTGTTTTGCAGTTCGGCAGAGGCCGGGCTTGAACCCGCCACCTTCGGTATATGGGGCCGGCGCCCTACTCGCTGAGCCACAGGAGCAGCCCAGAATCTAGGCTTCTTTTAAAAGTTCACTTTGTGCTGATTAAATGTGATGTTAGCAGTTATTTTTCTTTTAATTCAATCAATTTTATTTTTATTTTCATTTTTTAAATTTTTATTAAGTCATAATTGTGTACGTTGGTGCAATTATGGGGCACAATGTGCTGACTTCATATACAATCTGAAATATTTTCTTTTTTTTTTGAGACAGAGCCTCAACCTGTCACCTGGAATAGAGTGCTATAGCATCACAGCTCACAGCGACCTCCAATTCCTGGGCTCAAGCGAGTCTCTTGCCTCTGCCTCCCAAGTAGCTGGGACTGCAGGCGCCCGCCACAACGCCTGGCCATTTTTTGGTTGCAGCC
>CAUYON010059921.1:0-71145 GCA_963573935.1 Arctocebus calabarensis | reverse complement strand
GTAAAGTATCTCAAGAATGGGGAAAAAAGTATCCAATGTCCTCAATACTAATACAAAACTAATATAAATGTTTATACACTCATATGAATGATAAAACACAAACAGTATAGTAAGGAGGGGTGGGTGATTGGTGGGAGTGTGGAGGGCATTTAGTGAGATCTCTTCTAATGTGCACAATGCCAAGAGTATTCAGCATGCCCTGCTGGGTGAGGGCCTGTCCTACAACTTGAACTTTAACTTGGAAGTGGAATGTAACCTAAAAATTTGTTCCTGCATATCAATTTGAAATAATAAAAACAAAAAGATGCAAAGTCTCCATCTTTTTTAAGGCTGAATAGTATTCCATGGTATATGTGTACCACAGTTTATTTATTCATGCATAGGTAAATGGGCACTTGGGTTGTTTCCACATCTTTGCAATTGTGAAATGAACTGCCCTAAACATTTGAGTGCAAAGGTCCTTTTGATAAAATGATTTATTAGTAATTTCATGTAGACAGTTTACTATGCAGGCAACGATCACTTTAATTTTCCTGGAAAAAAATTTCTAAGGATAAAATATTTAGTAAGCATGCACTATCTATTTACATTATTTAGGTTATGATATGTTATTAGGGTCAATAAAGGGAGAAGAATTAACCAGCAAGACCAGTGGTTCAATCAGAGTTGAGCTGGTGGTATGGAGTGAGGAAAGCTTAGCTTTAGGAAGATAGGAAATTAATATCTTAATTAAGTGGACAAGGCACTTAATCATTTAGTTCCTCAGTTCCTTATTTGTAAAACATAATCAATATCATCTTTCAATTATTTCACAGTGTCTTAAGATTTCAACTAGATAGCTGATATGAAATTGCTCTCATATGCTGGTTTCATATCTGGGAACAAAATGAGAAACAAAATAGTAGATAGTTGTTAAAAACTGCAAAATTGGGGCCAAAATTTTCTGAAATACTGTCTTATAAGTAAAGTTAGCCTTTTGTAAATTTATATTCTTTGATAAAAGAATACAGTTAATGCAATTTTTTCATATAATAGTTTGGCTAAAACATTGCAAATGTAAATTCTGACATATTACAAATAAAATAAAGCTAAGTGGCAGTACTTAGTGCCAGAGGGGCTATTTTTTGCAATCAGTTTTTAAATTAGCATTTTCCTTTATTGAAAACATGAGCAGAGAGAAAAGAAAATAGTTTTGCATTTGATATTAATATAATTTTCAACTCCTGGCTATGATTTCATCATAAATATCACAGCCAAACTTCTTACAGAGCTAAATACAGAGCACTTCATATTCTTTCAAACAACTTCATATAATTAAGAAAGTGTTTTTCAAGTGAAATAGAATTATCTCGTTTACTCTGCTGTATTTACATATGTCTTTCATGAAGAGCTATTTGGCAGTAAATGTAGCTGTTCTTTAAATAAGCACTCCAAAATACTTCTTCAGAGTCTAAAGTTCTGCTAAGAGGAAAAAAATCCACACCAATTTTGCCTCCGAAAAGATATTATCACTGCTCTTTTTGTTGGTCTAGAGACAAAATATTGGAGAAAATGGAATTTTACCAAAAACAAGTTATGAATTCTCTTCCACAAAACATATCCAATCACTTTTCATAAACCAATAAAAATTAATACATCAGGGGAAAGAAAAAAACCCTTGCCTATTTATCTCAAAATATTCTGGAATAAAGAAACTGATAATTATTTACCCAGTGGCAATCCTAGCTAATTACTCTCAGGCATAAATTTAAATAAAAGACTAAAATATTATAAACTTCATCTGTCACATGGATCCCTACACATGAAAGCTAGAATAAGCTGACCGTACATCTGAGTGGTCGATATTATTAGTCTGTCCATTCCACACCTTAGTCTGGGTAGATTTCACAATGAAATTTAAATTTGGGGGTGTGTTAATATCTTACAGAGATCCTATTTTAATTCTGTTGGTAAGAAATGGAAGCTACTTTAACAGTCAAATGGTTTTGAGAATAGCAGCTTTTTAGCTTGTGCCTGAATATTGAGATCATTCCTTGCTGTTCCAGTGAATCACTGCAGTTGTTCAGAGCTGATCTCTGCAGCCAGGTTGCTTGGGTTTGAATCCTGGCATGTTCACTTGGGTAGCCATGGAAACTGAAACATACTACCTTCCATCTGTATGCCTCAGTTTCCCCAATTATAAAACTGGAAAAATAATGGCATCTATCGTATAGTTGTAGAGAGGATTAAACTAGTAAATAGTACATAAAGTATGGAAAAAGGTTTCTGGTTCATAATGATTGCTCAGTAGTTATAACTTATTGTTACTATTATCAACCCACAGAGAACTGTTACCATAATTTGAAGCTGATAAACAATGAGATGGAAAAGGCTAGACTTTCTTTGGCTAGAGCCCTTGACAGTGTAGGAATTTGGGAGAAGAATGCATGATTGATGGAGACTCTGCCAAATTATATATCCTCTGTCCTTGGTTGGGATTGATCTTGGAAAACCAGTGGGGAGCGGGGGGCATAGCTATGTCCCTGTATGCTGGTGACCTAAACAGAACCTTCAGTTCTTTTCTCATTGGTAACATTCTTTCCTAAGTGAATCCCTCACCCCCCTCATCCCTGCCCCTGCAAAACTTACAAAACCCACATGCCTCACTGGAGAAATACATGTGCCAAGTTTGAAATTTTAAAATTCAAACTCGTTTAATTTTTTGCATACACATAAATCCTGGCAAATTTTGATGCTGGTAAGAAACACATTTTTGCTTGTTGGAATGTTATTATCACTCCAAACGATTGAACAGATTTCTTCAGGCTTTCTAAATGTAATTTATTTCTGAGAAGACAATAAGGATGAAGAATTTCCTCCTCAAGGGTCATGCTGGGGGAGGCTTAGAAAGTACTGAGTTTGAGCACATAACAAACCGAAAAATTTTCTCTCATGCCTAACTTGTTATTTTATGTATTCCTCTTTTCCAAACTCTCAATGAGACAATGTAGCCTTGACAGAGTGAAGAGAATGGGTTTCAACAGAACCCATAACCCTGCATGCTGGTTATGTGTGACACACAGGTAGGCAATAGTGCTCCACACTAATCTAGGAGTTGCTGTGAAATAATTTTGTACGTGTGGTTAACACCTGCAATCCACTGACTTTAAGTAAAGGAAGACTCTCCTCTGTAATGTAGCCCTCATTCAACCAGTTGGCAGGCCCCAGAAGAAAACGGAGGGTACCCAGAAGAAGAAATTCTACCTGTGTACTGCAGGGCCAGCCTCTGTACACAAGGTTTCAGTTTGTCCTCCAAATGTCAAACGTAGCCCAGTCAGACCCCACAATCACACGAGAAAACTCCTTCAAATAAATCTCTTAAGATAGATATCCCACTGGCTCGGTTTCACTGACAGAACTCTGACAGTTACACCCATAGTCCCGATCATGTCTCTAAGTGCAAAGTGCAAATTTTGCTGGGCTAGGACTCTTTCCTTAAAAGGCAGAAGTGTTGCTTATTTTCAGAAGAATTTCAGCGCCAGACAGAGCTGGTTTTAAAGTTTTTTGTTGGTGAAGTTTTGTGCACACAGAAGAATAGCATACATCAAATTGAATACACATGTGTAACCAACACAAAGCTTAGGAAACGGAGCCTGCACCCTGGAAGTTACATTGGTGCTTCTTGGTATACGAGTCCACTGCCCCCACCAAGGACAACTAGTACCCTGACTTCTAATAGCATAGATTCATTTTCTGTTGTAAGATTTTCATTTTGGCTAAGTAAAGAGATTTAAGTATAGATGTCATTATCTTGAGACCTTGGGAGAGGTCTTGAAGCAAAGAGATGATCTCATTACTCGGAGGTTGCTGTTTGTCAGGCTCCATTATCATTTAGACCAAATTATGAGTTTTTTCTATCTTGAAGTCTTAGCTGGTAGCTTTCCAGTGTATATTATAGATTCTACTCCAATTAATAGTTAGAGAATGTTAACTTGATAGAGCAGAGGACTTAGTAGGCAGATTTCCTCTCCCACGTTATTTAGTAATTAATTCTTCTAAAAAATAATTAATTCCATGAAATGCAAATTTGTGTTTCATTCCAAACTTCATGTCACTTGTAGTGGCCTCACTGAATAGTGCAGCTTTCCCATAGAGACTCATTGATAGTTCCTTAGTAGGAAAGGGACTTTCTATGATCTACAACATAAGAAAATTTCCCTGTTAGTAACATTTGCAACATCTATTGCTGGTAGCAGTTTATCAACTTTGTGAAACTCCCCTAGGCTTTTGCAGCTGTTTCCCAGTATTGCAGATGCAACTGAGCCACAATTCCTCCCTGGAAAATTGGCTCACAATAATTTCCAAGTTCACGTATGGTATGCAATTAAGTAAATGTCAAATTATTGGTGTAACTAGTACCACTTCAGAAGTTGTATTACACGAACATTACCTTAGCAGTAGGAAACAGAACTCTAATACCCAGAAAGGTTTGTAGAAAGATAAATTTTTAGGAAAACAAGCCTGGAAAGGACTCTAGAGTTCCAGTGTACACTCTAGACAGTATGTACAAGTATTGTCTCCTCTGGCCAGAAATCCACGGGCACCAGGATCCTTTCTCTTAGTCAACATGGGCACTCAATCCTATTCCTTCCTTGCAGGGTATTACTCAGATCTAAATGTTTGCTATTCCTGCAATCCCTTATGTTATAAAAATTTTTATGTCATTTAGTTTATTGATGTGGAGAAAGAAGAAAAAAGATCAGGGATATGGAAATCCCTCATTAAACACCTTGGCCATTACTGATCTCAGTTTGGCGATAAGAACGTTAGATTAACCTGGCTATTCAGAATTTTCATCTTGATAAAATGTAGGTACTTACAGCATAGATACATGTAGATATGTGTCCTATCATTTCTAAAAAAGGAAAGGAAAGACTTTATAAGAGAAAGATGTCTGACCAGTGAAGCTGTGTGTAGCCTACATAGCACTTGGGTCAGATTGCTCAGTGAGTATTTGTTACATGGATTAAAAACAATAGCCATCATTTAGTCTTTATGATTGACTCATTGGGGCAAATTATGACATGGTTTATCTTCCAAACAAAATTTGGAGTTCCTGATCCTTGCCTGATCTTTTAAAGGAAGAAGAAGTGGAAGAAATCTAAGTAAAGCCTTGTCAATGCCTGGGTATGCACTTAGTCTGGTTATTTCATTCTGAGGAACAGGAAAGCAACAGAAATATTCAAGGGAACTGACTGAATGGTTTCCTTATAGAAAATGACTAAGGAGATGACGAAAGAACTCTGCCAAGGATGTGGCAAATTCTATAAAATTCTTGATCTCATTCCTTCCTTCGTTTGTCAATCTTCATAGCAAAACTCCTTGAAATGTTTTCTTATTCTACGTGGATCTAATTTCTCTTCTCTCTGGAAAAGCCCACAACCTATCTTTTGCCTACACCAAATATGATCTACCAAAACTGACCCCAAGGGGTCACACATTTCAGACCTCATCTGATCTGACTTATCATTTGTCAGAAGTGATTCCCCTTTCCTGAAGTTTTCATCATGGCTCCTCAGGACCCATTCTCCAGCACCCTCCTTCAGCCCTTTCTGGAGGTTTTGGGGATTTCTTCCTCATCACCATTCCTCAGGCCCCTCAGTGTTGGCTGCCCAGGGCTAAGTCCTTGCCTCTTCTTTTCTCTGTCTTCATTCATACTCTTGAGCATCTCCTTTGTCTCATGACCTTGGATAGCTTGACGACTCTCAAATTTATCATTTAGGCTCACCTCTTCCCTGACTCCTGGGTCCACCTGCCCAGCCAGCATCTGTACTTGGATATCTAACAGGCATATCAACATGTGCCCAGACTGACTTCTAACCTTTGTCTCCTAAACATCCCTTAATCTCTCACTCCAAACTTGTTTCTCACCTGTTCCTCCTTATCAAAGACTTAGGCCAAAATATCATCATTAATTCTTCTTTCTCACATCTTACATCCAATCTCTCAGCAAACTCTAGTGGCTTAAAAACATTTCCAGAATTTAACCATGCTCCACGGCTGCTGTGATGTTTCACTCTGATTATCACAATCGTCTCCTGGCACCAGTCCCCACCCCATCCACTCCTGCCTTCCTGTAGCCTTTTCCTCCAGGCAGCAAAGTGCCCCTGTTAAAAAGTAAGGCAGATAAAAACCTTCCATGGCCTTCCAACACAGAGAACTAAAGCCAAACTCCTTAATTTGGCTTGTGAAAGCCAACATGATCTGGCAACCTCTTTTTTTTGGTGCTCTTTCTTCTCCCTCCAGCCACCCAGGTTTGCTGGCTGCATGCTCAAGGTTCCTTGCTTGCTGCTCTCTCTGCCTCGAGCACCCTCCCCCTGGTACCACTTTCTCACTTCCATCACATGAGCCACTCAGGGAGACTTTCTGTATCTGTCACATCTGAAATTGCAACCACCTCCACACTCCTTACCTTAATTTTCTCCAAAGCACTTAGGAACACCTGATGTACTACATGATTTGCTTATTTAAAACAAAGAATGAAAATTTTGAGAAGGCAAGGAATATTCTTTTTCTTAATTTTTTTTTTTTGGTTCTTTGACAAACTCTGAGCATCTATAATTTTGTGTATTGTAGTTGGATTATTGATTTGATGATTGTGTCTCTTCTCTTCCCTCCTTTCGATTTTCTTTTCTCTCTTCTCCTTTGTTCCTTCCCTCCTCGTGTCTTCTCTTCTCTATCTAGATTTAATCTTTGATGATCTCTCCAGTAACATGACTTTAGTTACCATAAGAATTATATTCCCAAACTCATTTAACTCCTGAAATATAACATATATTTAGAGCCATCTGTTCCTATTGAGAAAAGAAGCTAGGCAACATAGAAATCAAATGTTGTTTTAAAGAATTGGTAATTACCATATGGGACTTAGTCCTACTACCAAAACTCCCCTCAGACTCTCATTATTTCTTGCTTGAATTATCAGAATAATCTTCCAGTTGTCACCTATAACTTAGGTGTGAATATCTGGGAATTTTTTTTCACATAGTTGCCAATGTAATCATGTCACTCACGTTTAAATATATCTGACTGGTTTTATTAGGGAGGAGAATGATAAATGTGATGACAATGATCAAGGTATAGAATTAAGTATAGAGCCTATGGTGGGGTAGGGCAGGGTGGGCATAGGGTAGGCGATGACCGTGCTAGTTGAGAGGCACCTATGACAAGCAAGGACGAGACTTGTTCTTTCCCTCAGAGTCAAATAAATGTTTTCTGTATGACTTACCCATATCAAGGAGACATTCGAAAGAACGTTTGTATTATATATGTAGACGAGATCTCGATTGCTTGAAAGATACTTCTTAGTTGAATGAAAAGGTCTATATTACCATTAGAACTTTCTAAAAAACATTTCATTCTTTTAAAGTAAGCAAATAAAATGGAAACTGGTCCGATTCATACCCCGTGATGCATTCCTGTAACTCTTCTGACTCTTGCTCACCTTGAGGCATCCTACGTTTGGTTTGGTCAGTATCTTCTGTGCTGGTCACCCATGAAACCCCTTTCAGATGGATTCATTTCTTCGTGAAGTTGCACGGCATATCAGTTGGGCTGAATATGGATGTTTTCTTGCAGGAAACACAAAAGTGAAACTATTTTCCAGATCTTGCTATACTTGAGTGACATTCTTCACTGGCCCAAACTTCTTGGGCTAATTGATTCTCTAAACAAGACCTCAGCCAACCTTCAGAGCAGCTGTTTCTGGAATAACAGAGAGTGGCGAGTGAGGGAATGACTGTGGCTTTAACAGGCATGCAGTTGCTTTCCACCATGCTCTGACTTGCTCTGTCTGAAAGGCTTGCTTTTGATGACCAAATCCATCTTATTTTTTTCTGTTTTTTTTTTAAGACAGAAAATACACCCCTATTTTTTAGACCCTGATAGCACAAAGCAGTCGCTAGAAAAATTGGCAAGAGTGAGCAGAATTCCTAATAGGCTGGCCACTGTGACTTGGGATATTTTTTTGAGAAACCCAGTAATGCCTGCTTCATTTTGGAATAGATTCCTTTCCCCCTGTGGCATTCCAGAAGCCATGCTGTCTGTTTCAATTAAAAATCCCCAGTCTTCTCATCACAGACTCGGGGCTATAACTGACTTCTGGCAATTTATGATCAAACCCAAAGCATTTAGCTAGTGAATTGTACCATTTGTTGAACATGTTAAAATCTCAGACACTTGGGGCCAAGATTAAAATGTCATTTAGTAAATGAGTGTGTTAATAGCCAAGGAATCTCATAAGAGAGATAACTAGTGTCTTACTTAAAACCTTAGCATTTTAGAACTGGAAGGGAACTCAGTGAGCATTCACTCTAAGCCTTAATTTTATATGTGAGAAAACTGAGGCCAAAGGAGTAAAGTACCTGGCTCAAGGTCATAGCTGGCTTAAACAGAACATCAGTCACCTAATTCCTGCCAAGTGCCTTATTCCATGACTCCTGGTTCTCTTCTCACTCTAATTGGCTTCTGTGAAAGAGCAAAATTGGAAGCAGACAAAGATCTTAGATGTTTATTTCCTTCCTTGATAGTTCTCTTTTCACTGGTGGGGTAGGGCAGGGTGGGCATAGGGGATGACCGTGCTGGTTGAGAGGCACCTATGACAATATTACTTAACTTCAGCGTATTTAGGGGAATCATTAATGCAGGCTGATTGAAACAGAAGAGTGATGAAATAAGTCTTCCTGGAAAGCCTTACAAATAGATAAGACTTCTTCAGTGTCCATTTAATAGCAGAAGACATGAGGGTGTTCCGGGTTGCTGCTTTTGGCCAGTGTGTTTGCACACACTGGCTCACTGTCAAGTGGTCCTGGGCGTGCTGTGATATTCTGTTATTTTTGGTTATAAAACAAGTATTGTATCAAGCACTATCAGATGTCCCTTTGGAAAGACCATACAGACAAATTTTTGGAATTAAGCCACTTATCATTTACGGCTGAGTCACTGATGTTTTGTAGACAAATTTCATAGAAAGTAGAAAGAGGACTAATGCTTGTAGTATTATTCCTTCAGTGTTCATAGATGCAGAATCGATGTACCAATGGGCCCTGTGGAAAATGGATGGCCCCAGAAGTGCTTCTGTGTGCTATCCTATCTCTCGGGGACCCTAGAAATGTATTAGGATTTGAGTTTCCGTGGAGTTGGCAGTCAGAGAGGCTGGCTGTGCGCTAGGATGCCAGGTTGCTTTTCTCATAAGCAACTCCCTACCTGATCCTGAACATTCATTTTGGACTGTGTTATATTCATGTCTTAATTATCAGGAAATCAGAGTGCCTAACACATGGTAGATACTGAAATGTTTTTCAAATTAATGAAAGGATTATGAAATTGGATTTAATTCAGAGGGAGAGTGATCCAAATTTTAATATTGGGTTTGGGCAAATTCACACAACTACCCTACAGCACTCTGCCTCACGGTACTCAGGGTCCACATGTGCTACTTCTTAGAACATTTCTTTCCATTCAGTTTGGGAAACAAAGAATGGATTAACCATAAATTATTAAATAATGACCAACAAGCTGCAGGGTCTTGAGACTGATGTTTTGATGGATGTAAATTAGAGAGTCTAAAAGAAACAAAGTGAAATTGTTAAGGGTGGGCAAATTTCCACTACCTACAAATTAATCTGCTAGGTTAATAAATACATTTTTTCTCAGCAAGCATTTATTGATATTTTGCTCTTTGTGAGATATTTACCTAGACTCTCTGGAAGACCTCAGCAGTTCTATATGAGAAAGTCTAAATTAGAATCTCTAGTAAATTTTATTTTACCCCAAAAACTTAACCTGACAGGATAGAAAAGAAATCTGACTCCTTGGTGCTTTCATAAGCTGTATATAAAATAGCATTTTGACTCTTCTTTTATTACTATTAACAGTGCTTTCCAACTGACTGATTATCCTGAGAAGACTATTTGGAAATACCCTGTGCCCAGTATGTTAGCATTGGTGATTATGAAGAGTTTAATATCCCATACAAATGGAGAAGACAATGTTTATATTTTAAATCATATAATGTAACTGAATTCCTCATTAAAAGTTGATTTGTTAGAACATTTGATCTCACTGGAAGGAAGTACTGATAAAGGTAGAGGATTTCAAATCAGAAAGATGTCAAGTTCAATAACACCTCATTAGGTGCAAGTGCTTTGTCTGCAGGGAATATAAATTACTGATATCGCTACATCTTACAACATTCGTCACAGCAGTTTAGGAACGCAAAATCCCTACTCCTGAAGTTCTCTGGGGAAATAGCTTTTCCTGGGCAGTCTTTGACCTTCTTGTAGTGGGAGTCACTTGAAAAGTTCAAAATTGGTGGCAAGTGATATTGACATGTTGCCAGTTCTATAGTCATCAGGTTGACTATAAAGGGGTGTGGATTGAGGGGACAGAGTGAGCAAAGTCTCCTGGGCTGGGTAAGGAGGCCAGGATGAGAGTGGTTAATAGGAATAAAGGAGGTCTATTTCAAAACGTGAAAAGAAATCCTTCCTGGCGAATTGAATGATTTATGCACTACAGGGGCTAAACAAACGAGGTGTCGAACTTTTGTAAGCCTTGGAGAACTTCTAAAATATCTATGCATTTCAAAAAACTGGTAGGTAGAGAATGTCTTTTTTTTTTTTATTATCTAGACTTAAAAAAAATTAAATAAGTATTACATGATTAAGCAAAAAAGGTAAACCAGCACAAGCTCTTAGATCTTTTCCCCAGCTGAAACCCCCAAGCTAGAGAAGATAATGAGGATTTCTAGATCTTAGTGCTGTCCCCAGACATCAAAAGGAAAACTCTAAGAAATCTGTGGGGAGGCAGAGGATGGGTTGGTTCTGTTATAAAGGTGGCAAACATGGGCCTGGTGGGACAGACAACTGGGGTCCTATAAGTGTGGTGGCTGGGAAAGAGCTCCCAGCTAGTGCCCTCTCCTGTTCCCTGAGCAGGCCTTTGCCTGCTGGGTCCAAGTGCGGTACCCAGGGCTGCTGAGGCAGCCAGGTGGAGGGAAGCACCATGGCTGGGCAGCTCTGGGCCCTACCGGGGGGAGGAGGGCAGTACAGCGCCCTAGGCTGGGTCTGCCTTGCCATACTCCCACCCACCTGCCAGCTCCATGGCCTACAACAACTGTGAGAAAGGCTGCAACCATTACTTAATTTTAAAAACTTGATTAGGTTTGGCTCAGTGGTGGCGCACATCTGTAATCTTAGCATCTGGGAGGCCGAGGCAGGTGGACCCCTTGAGTTCAGGAGTTCAAGACCAGCTGGTGGTCCCAGCTATTGAGGAGACTGAGGCAGGAGGATTGCTTGAGACCAAGAGTTTGAGGTTGCTGTGAGCTATGAAGACACCGCAGCACTCTACCCAGGGTGACAGAGTTAGAGTCAAACTAAAAGAAAAAAAAAGCAAAAATTAAAAAAAAAGTTGATTAAGAAAAGGATTCATAAAAATGTACTTCTGTACTTCAACTATCCAGTAATATCCCTGTTATCCAGAACTGAAACAACTGCCAAGTGAACTACCCCCCACCAAAAAAAAAAAAATCAGAGTTTAAACGCGGTGAGCCATGCTGTTAGTAAGCTGATGCTTTGGGCATCAGTCCCAGGGCTCCCGAGTGTTCTCTGTAACTGTAAGTATTATATGTGTTACTTGAAGTTAAAAAATATGGTAGTGAAGTTGAAAAGTAATTGACTGCCAATTAACTACAATTGTACACGGCATTTACAAAGCTGTTTTATAATACGGTGAAACAGTGTTACAGTAACTGAAGTTTATCTTGTCTTAATTTGCTCTTAGTTAGGATATTTTAATACTGATATCAAGTCAATACAGAGTTTATAGTATGGTATGGTATGGTACACTTTGGAGTTTACAGTTAGGCCTATTTTTAATAGCAACTCTCAAGCAACTAGAAACTATATTTATCTAAAATCTACCAATCCCCATGGGAGCAGGATAACAGAGAGATTACTATAATCTTAATTAAATATATGCTAATCTATTAATGTGAGACCAAAACCTTTCCTTAAGTATGGGTCTCCAGATTAGACTTCTACTATCTTTCTTGTATAAATCACACTTCTATACATATCTGTTATGTTCTTTTTTGCCCACTTAAATTGAAGTTAAAATTGCAAAACACTTGAGAATAGAATTGAAAGAGATTTCTAGATTTTTGTGGTATTTCCTCTCTCTTAAAAATAGTTATTAGACCTTTATTTACTTTGGCTGAATTGTTTTTGGAAAACTCATTATTTTTTTCCTAAAACTTTTTTTCATAGGAATACACTTTTTCCTTATCTCATTGTGTTCCATCAATTTATAAAATATTTAACTCAATTACGTTCAATAACAATTCCAATGGTCATAAATAGGTTTGAGCACAAAGCAAACTAATTTTGGTAGTTGTACTCAATTGGTAGGCACAGAAGTTCATGGGCATGAGAATAGCTTACTAGTTTCAAACATTCGTCATGCTGTGAGCACCTGTTAAATTTTCAGAGGAAATGGAGAGAGTCAACTTTTTCTAGGGCTTTGGTTAAATAGTTGCTGCCTCTTTTATTTGCCAGGATGTTTGGTTTTCCTAATAGAGAAAAAGATAAATGCATAGAAAAAATAAAGAGGTTTCTGTGGAGAGCAAGAAAAGACACATATTTTAAAAAGACAATGCATAGAACAACCCAGAATGGAGGAAATAAGAATAATAGAATAAAAGAAAAAACATAATAAATATCTGGAGAGAGAAAAGGAAGAATACTAGATGAAAAAGAGAGTTATGGGAAATAGACAAATGGGGGGATATATGATCAGGAATACTTAAGTGTCAATGTAATACAAAACATGGTTTGAATAACAGAAGGGATATAAACAGATAATAAATTAATAAATAAAGAATAAAGAGATAGTTTAATGAGAGAAAAATTAACAGGGAAGTTAAAGGATAGGAAAAGGAAAAGAAACAAGAATAAACAAAAGAAAATATTTGAAAAGTAGTGACCTTTATTTTCCTAGAAATAAAACAAGTTATAAAACTTCACATAAAAAGTACAGAGAGTCCTGAGAAAAATAGATGAGAGAGTCCCTCCTCCCCTACATATTCTAGTAAACCTTTATGCCATAAATCATACAAAAAATTCTTAAATTTTCCAAATAAACACAGAACACCACTTATAAAGTGTAAGAATCATATTGACATCAGACCTCTCAATAGAAATGTTAGAAACAGGCAGACAATTAAGGAATACCTTGAAGGACAAGAATTTTTTGAATATCACACTTCTACAGTCAAATAAGCAATTATTTAAACATTAAGGTGGAAAAAACCATATCCTTAGACATTTAAAGTTTACGTGATTCACTTTATAGGGACAATTTTTAAAAGAACTCAGTGTACTCTAACAAGAAGGAAACTGAATCTGGAAACTATAAGATATGGAAAATAAAGACAAGTTCTTCATTATAAAGTAAGCAATACAAAAAAATATAAGCAAGAAAGATCTAAAAATGAAATTCAAGATAGAGCAGCAAAGATGTGAGGATGCTATGGGGGATAGATCAGAGGGATGTATGAGCTTGTAGAATATTTTATCTTATTCATGGTTAAGATATAGATAGTCATTTATAAACTTGAGCAGAACTGTTGGGGGGGGATTCATGAATTTTATGGAATGCATGCCCATCAGAAGAATGAAAATAGCATGCATAAATACTAAGATAGCATAAGAAAATTTGACTTAGCCAATAGAAAGTAATAACATAGAAAAAGAAAAGAAATAAATGGTTATAAAACAAAATATAATACAGTGTAAATAAGGCCTAATGTGACAGTAATTACAATAAAACGTACCTAAGTTAAACTCAAAAACAAAGATTCAGAATGACATATGGAACCAAACTATAATCTAGCATTATAATGCCTAAAACAGAGGAAAAGAGACAAAAATAAAACATAATATATAAAAATTTGAATTTGAAGACATAAAGGCAAATAGGAATACAAAGAAAGTTGCATAGCAATTTTAGAAACGACAGATACAATTTAAGGATTAAAATATAAAAGAAAGCAGGAGGGGTGATATACATACACATAAGTGAAAGATAAAATGATAATGAAGATATATGTACCTATTAAAATAGCCTCAAAGTATGTAAATGATAATGAAGATATATGTACCTATTAAAATAACCTCAAAGTATGTAAAGAAAAATGACAGATAAAGAGGTTATACCAATAATTGTATTTGGAGATTTTAGCTCATAGACCCAGAAAGAAAAAAAAATGCATAGAAGACTGGAATAATGGAATCATAAAATATGTAAATTTAAATTTGCACATATAATTTCTCACCAACACTGAATACATTGTTTTTGAGCACATGAGACATATTCACAAAATTTGACAAGATACTAATTTAAAAATTAAGCTCAGTGTATTCCAGAGAATTAATACTGTATATATTACATATTTCTGAGAAAAATAACTTTTGAAATTAATAAAAAAAGATCGCTAAAAGATTTATATATCTGAAACCATTAGCATATCATTATATAATTCTTGATTCAGGGAGATATCATATGATCATACAGAAAATTTTAAAGTACATAGGTTTGAAAACAGTATATATCAACATTAGTGGGATATAGCTAAATTATTACCAAAACTAACATTTCTAATGTTAGATATATTTATCAAAAAGAAAGCTAAAACACAAAAGCCAAGGGATGAAATATTCAACTCCAGCAGTTTGAAAATGAATGTCAACATAAACCCAAAGAAAACAAATACAAAAAAGGAAGCAATAAAGATATGGGAAGAAATCAGTAAAATGAAAAACAGTAAGAGCAATAGCAACAAAAAATATAATTTTAAAAATGAGTAAATGTTCTTTAAAAAGGATGATAAAATATATTATGATAATCAAGAGAATGTGGAGAAAAGTTACAAATTTAAAAAGTAGAAAATAACCAATAGAAACAGACATAAAATTTGGGAAACATTATTCAAAACAATTACATGACCTTAATTCAGAAAGCCTAGATAAAATGTATGAATTTTTTATTTACGTTAGTAATTTAAGTCCCTTTTTTTTTTTCAGTTTTTGACCAGGGCCAGGTTTGAACTTGCCACCTCCAGTATATGGGGATGGGGCCCTACTCCTTGAGCCACAGGCACCACCCAAGTCCTTTTTTTCTTTTCTTTTTTTTTTACTTAGGGAGAAGTTTGCATTGGTTGAACATGCCAAAGAAGTCTTTCACTTTGATCTAAGACCATGGTAATTTGATAAGTTTGCTTTGGGGAGTGAAGTAGCCTAAGAGTCAGTATCCCTAATCTTTCAGGGTTTACAGATCTCAGTAAAATACTGTATCCAGAGGATACCAAACAATGCCAATAAATAAATGAGAAAATGAATTATATAATTATGGAACAAAACACCAACAAAAGCCCCGCTGTCCTTGAGTGAGGAGCATTGTCATCAGAAAGACAAAGCTAACTCACATGGTCCTCATAGCTGGGGAGAGGGGTGATGCCCAGTGTTTTATTTGTTACCAACCAACTGAGTAGAATGTGTCTGGGCACTTTGAGCCTGAAAGGGGTTTTCTGATTTTCTATGGGGCTCTGTAAACCACTCTCCTCTTGGTCCATCTTATCCTTCGCTCACACTGTTTATTTTGTTGCTTCCTTTGCTTGATGTTCAGAAAAAGTTCTTAGGCCTGCCTGGTGGGTCCTGCATGTAATCCTAGTACTCTGAGAGACTGAAGCAGGAGCATCCCTTGAACTCAAGAGTTCAAGATCAGCTTGAAAAAGACCCCCTTTCTCTATCAAAAACAGAAAAAAAGTAACTGAGTATTGTGATGGGAGCTTGTAGTTCCAGCTACTCAGGAGGCTGAGGCAGGAGGATTGTTTGAACACAGGACTTTGAGGTTGCAGTGAGCTATGATGCTGCCACTGCACTCTAGCCCAGGCAACAGAGCAAGACTCTGTTTAAAAAAAAAAAAAAATTCTGAGTGACTTCCTGCTATAATTAGTAAGTTGGATTCAGCTGTTTTATGGAGGTGGCAGAATTTATAATTTTCTAAGCAAGTACTTATTTTTTTTAACTGCAAAGATCTGAAGGGCATATCTTATACCATTGCAAAATAGTAATATTTTTTTAAAAAACTGGATTGTAAACTCAATATAAATGAAACCAACAGGCAGAATTCCTAGGGGAGGAAAAATGTCTTTATTCTTTTCAAAACGTAATAAAATCCATCTTTCTTTTAAAAAGGTGTTTGCAAGATGGCACCATTATTTGCATCAGGATGATATGCCAAGGCAAATAAACCTTTGGTATATTTATAAAGTGAACTGTTAAATTAGAACAAGAATAGGACCATTTGTATCTCAATACTCAAAAGTAGCTACTGAAAATAAAACAAACTCTGATGATAACTACCTTTCTAGCCTACTGGTTCTGGCTACAAAATAGCATTGTCTTCCCAAGAAGAAGACTCTTTTAAGTTTTTAAAAATTCTGACCTACTTGTCTTTTAGTCTGAGTTTAGCCCTTTTAAAGAGCAGTTATCAAGATTGCCTTCATTTGGCTTGATTGTTAGAGAGAAACCAGATGACAAATTAATTTAGGGATTGAACAATCAGTTATCTGTATCTTATAGCCTATACCTGTTAAACCCTGATTTGTATACAAAGAAATGAAATAGAGCCAATTTTCTTGCCACACTTTGAACTTTATCTCCCATAGCATAAAATCTGGGATATGAAGGCTAAAGGATCTGTTTATTTTTATTCTCAAACCTGTTACCTTTGGTGGTGCCACTCTAATTTGTATAGCGTGCTACTGACTCATTCTTTTTTTAATATTTAGAGAGCACTATTTAGGCAACACCACGTTGCCTTTTAATCCTCCAAACAATTTGTAAATTGGATGCTATCCATATCTGAGGGAACGTATGTTTGTATGTGAGTCCTCTGTATTGTTTTGTAGTGGGGTTGATCTTATTGATGCTCATGCTTCTTCAGTCTTTCTTAGGACTTTGGGATTATGGTACCCATGATGCCAAAGGCTCTAAGTGTTGCTGTGCCTTCCAGTGCCCTGCTGTGCACTCTCCAGATGCCCAGTGTGCACAAGGCTATAGATATTGCCTGGTGTTGGATTTAGCAGACATGAAGGTTGACAAAAAGTAGTTTATGCAACAGAAAACTATAAATACCACATATACTAGTAATAACACGAGCAAATAAAAGAGATAACTATAAAAATTCTCTTTAAAATATTCAAGGACTAATAAGCTTTCCTATGTGTATAAATATAAATTCAAAATTAAATGTATATCAACCAAACAGGTATTTATTGAGCACCTTCTGTGGGCACTATGCTAGGCATTTTGATATAAATTCCAGTTGAACCAAATATGTTGATTAATTACTTAGGTTTCTATCATAGCAAGAATCCCACGGAGTGGTAAATTCTTGTCTAGTTGACCATCTCTTCCTCTAAGCTGAGCACTTCAGGAGCATTAGTGCTTTTCCATTTGAATCTTCCCATCATTAAGCTCACTGCCTGGCATCTAGGAAATATTCAATATAAATCCTTTTAACTGACAAGTGGCTAAGTCATAGATCCATAGACCTAGATTTCCAAAGATTACTTTTTTACCCTTTGGCAGTGCTAATTCAAGAGTCTTATCTAGAAGGCTGCCTTTTCTGTATACATACTGGAAAAAAACAAACTCTATTCACTTAAATGAACTTCTATGGGGGAAATCAGTTGGCTGCTTTCATTCTCTATATTGTATGGAATTTCAGCAAAATCCCAGTTTGACCAACAAGTTACTTATCACCAACTCTCAATAAAGAATATTCAACTAAAACAAAATAAGTTTATAAATGAATCACTTGGGCAGAACCTGTGACTCAAAGGAGTAAGGTGTTGGCCCCATATGCCGGAGGTGGCAGGTTCAAACCCAGCCCCGGCCAAAAACTGCAAAAAAAAAAAAAAAAAAAGAATCACTTGATCAGCAACTTTGTGCTCACCACTTCCTTCCTTATCTTACTTTTTGAAATATCTTTTAAATGATCAAATCTGTACAGTCTATTACATTCCATCCTGAAATAATTTACTACAAGAATGAACTTTTCTTGGTTTGAACAGCCAGATGGAGAGACTTCTTAAAAATATCGTCCTCCTCCCCAAAACACTCTCAACATCATAGATTCATAGGCACTTCTCCCCTTGAGAGAAAGCAACTGCAATGCCATTTCCACATTCATGTGTGTGAGCCAAGAAAAGGTCTCAAATGATGTAGCTATTTGTATTCTCCCTTTTCCCATTTGGTTAGACCGGTATAATTACAAGGGCAAGAAAGGATACCACTGCTCAATGCAATGTTTCTACACAAGTGTCTCAAATCTGACATTAACCACAAACTTTTTTATTGATGTTTGGTTGAGGTGGAAGACTTGTAACACAAAGGGTGGGTCACTTGTGAATCTTGTCAACATTGTGCTGGTGACAGACTTTGTTACATGCAAAAAGAAAAAAACAGTTTCAGAACATTGCAAATGTGTTGGCTGAACAGATATAAACAAAAAGAGATTGGCATCCTTTAGCTTTCCCTTATGTATTCAAAAGCCCCTTTCCATTCACAGGGAAAAAAGACAAACCCAGAGTTTATTATGTATTTATGAAAAACAAAATTACCTATTCATAAAAATCAAAAGCAATATGTTTTGCTTATATGAACGGGTAAAATTAATACAACTTCTCCTATAATAGTTCATTTGCTCTGACATGATTTTGAATATTAGAACGAAATGTCAAGAAGAGTTATATATTGGAATAAGATAAAATTATTCAGGTAAATTATTTTTTCTATAGAGTTGTAGGAATCAATTATTTATTATTCATGAAAATGTTAGCACTTCTAATTTATACAGGGACTTTCATCTTTACTCATCGACTCACCTAAGGGCATGCCTCTACTGTAAACATCAAGGTACATTATTATTATTGCTGGCACTGCCTATTAATAACTGGATATTGGAGCTGTGCTCCCAGTGACATGTTTAATCTGCTTTTGATTAAACCAAGCCTTCAATTATTCTTGGATAATGCTTCCTTGCATCATGCTTTTGAATATTAGGAGAAACAACCTTCCTCTTCTTTCTCTCATGTACTTTTAAATTAGTCCACATTCTTGTAGAAATGACTGGAGATTTCATGGTGGCCGGTTTTCCAGACGCAGAGCTCCGTTCCCAGAGCAGGTAGTATGGGAAAGATGTTTTTCTATGGAGACAGCACTTCACAGGAATATTAAGCTTCTAAACTTGCTGCTGCTACCAAGGCTATTAATTAGTACCAACTATGACAGTTTGTAGCATGATTGGACTCTTGTTTAGCACAAATAATCATTAGTTGCTAATAACTTTAAATCACTGTGAACAAGGCAGAGATTGACCCCGTGACCTAATTGTGCCAGGGGATGCTTAGAAGCTATGTGGTTCCTGTAATGGATGAAGCGGGATGTCTGGCTTGAGAGCTAGGAATTTTTTTCATAGTCACAGAAATAATTTCTTAGAACAAATATGATACTGAGGGCTTAAGTCACTTGATCTAAATAATGAATTTCTTTTAGCTGATGTAGTATAAAATTTTACCTTATGTATAAAATTAGTGTTATGCAAAAAAAAGACATGTAGGAAAGGCATCAATACTTCCTACAGATCTTCTTTGCATCTTTGTAAGCTTTAGGAAGTGTCCCTTTTATTTTTCCTTTCCATATTAATTAGGATGGTCAGTTATTTCTTATAATATCGAGATAATGGGTCATCTTGAACTGAGTTGGCTTAAAGCAGAATGAATGGAAGATAAAAATGACACCCTCAACACATTTTGGAAGATTAAAAAAATGGCAAGTTTGTAATGCAGATCTTTGTATACTGTATTTTAGATGTATTTAAGATTTTGTGTAACACTTACTGAATTTCCATGTATAATTATATCTAGAGACAGACCCTATAAAGAATCACCTTAAAACATAGACCAGAATTAAATAGAACATCTATATGATTTAACAAATTGAAAGTTTGATGTAGCATAAGACTTATAGAAATAATAAAAGATATAATGAATAAATTATTAGGGATTGCCAAGTGGCATTGTTAAATAACCTTATTACAGCCTTCCTAGATAATTTAAAGAAACTGGAAAAACCTATGAATTAACATGTATTCAATGTTTTGTGTCACAGACTGAGAGTAAGGTCTTGGGTTCCATTTTTAAGAATTTGCCACTCACCTGTCGAATAACAGCAATCGCATTCAAAAGAGTTGCTCACATCAAAAGACGTGGGCTTACTCCTGCTCTCCCAGTGGTGAAACTGAAGACATGTGACTGTCAATACTCCTGTCAGTAGCCACTGATAGTATATGTGAACACCAAACATTACATATATATTTTCTAAAGTGGAATTTTACTTTTAAACAAGCATAATTGCTACTTTCCTTCACTAAGGTTGTTTTATAAACATGTATGCATTATTAAGAGATTATATCTCCAGATGGCCCCGGGGAGTCCTTGGAAGGTGACCACAGAGATATTCAGCAATGAAGTATGTAGCACTTTTTCTAGGATGAGTTTACAAGCTTTATTGTCTGACCGTTTATGTCATTGGCTTAACAATTGTTGGTCTTGACCAGAAGATAGTGTTTGACAAGTAAAAATTAAAGGACTTGAAAATTTGCCTGGCTTCTTTTGGAATGGCAGCATAGGCAAAGTTAGAGATGGGAAAAGGGAAATTCTTCGGTTTTTCAATGTTGAATTCAATGACTGTGATATTCTTGGATGATGGTAAGATCTAGAATTTTTATGGTAACATTAAGAGTGTGTTCTCAGCTTGAAATGTTTTATTCTAATTGTCTCAACTAAGTTTTAACTTTTCTCTCTCATCTGGGTATGGGTAGATTCTGCTTATGACAAGAAGATGCTTAATATAGTAGTAAAAACCTGTATCTATTGGGTGTCTGCCATGTCCCAAGAATTCAGCTAGGTACTTTTCACATATATTCTCATTTTCACAAAAACACAGTCCAAATTGATGGAGAAATTAAAGGCCAAATGTAAATGTATCTCAATTCTCACGAAGCATAGTGCTGGTTCTTGGCAAAATTGTAGCTATTTTTCTCTGGTCTTTGCAGATTCCCTTTTTCTGTTTCCTTTCCTAAATTGTTGCCCCATGAATACCTGCTCTAAAGAAAGTACATGATATTGGCTATTTGCATCTTATGAATATTTAAGCAATATCGAAGACCAAAATCCAAGAAATGCTAATGCTAATATATAAATAAGAGCAAAAGCTTATTTTAGGATAAAGTCCTGGGTCTTGCTTATGCAGAATGCTCTGGGATGCTGCAACCAAGAATCACAAGTGCCTGTAAAACCTTAAGGTTACTGTGGTGCCTGTGGCTCAAAGGAATAGGACACCTGCCCCACATGCCAGAGGTGGCGGGTTCAAACCCAGCTCTGGCTAAAAACTGCAAAAAAAACAAAACAAAAAAACCCCTTATGGTTGCTACTGGACCCGGGAAAAGAAAACACAATTTCCTCTGTTATGGGGAAAATTCTAGAATCATAATTCAGAAATGTTCTATGGAGGTACTTTATTATTATTGTTATTACAAGCCAGAAGTATAAAAGCAAATGTCTAAATTAGTGGCAAATCAAAGGGCAAAAACACAGTCTGTATTCTTTCTGCTTTCATGGACTTTTTAGAGCCCTAAATATGTGCGTTCCTGTGGGTATGTGCATGTGTGACCATGTCTGTATTTCCATGTTTGAGTACCCATGTCTGTGCATTTGTGCCTAAGTGCATGATTTATTAGAAAGAAAAAACACAGAAAATGCAGAATACCATGATAGTTGTCACCGAGTGATAATACCTTGACCAAACAGAATCAGAATCTACATCGGTTTAGATTTATACAAGAAAAATGAAGCAAATGTTCAAATGAAGTTATGGTTGTTAAAAGATAGGGGAGGAAAAAAGAAGACAAAAATCATCCTAACATTGTCAGTTTCAAGTCAGGGAAATCTGATAAAAAGTCCCAGGTGTGATAGCCACGAGTCTAAGGGGTAACTGGATGTTCTGTAAATCTTGCTGTGTGGACTGGATTGGCCCCTGTTTCTGGCTGTGACTTGAGGATAATCTTTGAAGAGGAACATGGGCCTTCTGATTGCTGAGATTCTTCTTCTAGGGTCAGCACTATCATCGAGGTCAGAGAAAGGAAATTGGCGTAGGTTCCGTGGTGAGAACAAACGCAGGTTTTCATGCAACATGTGCCCTCAGTGGAGTAATGGATTGCCGGCTTTCTTGGGACAGGATGTACTAACCGATATGTGCTAGGTTCATTATAGAGAGGGCTTAAAGCCTCCACCAGGGTTACAGTCAACAGTTATTAAATCCATTTCCTACTTAAGTTCCCTGAGGTTCATCAGAGGCCTCCTTCCTGAAGTGACCTGATTCTCCTGCGGTGAATGTATGGTGCGCCTCGCAAAGCTCCTCTCCATATTATTACAGTACACCCTTTTCATTATTGTCTTTTTCTCTAGGGCTGGGCATTTTTCCCAGCTGGCTCTTATTTGGCTCTTGAGAAATCAAATCCTGTCCTGGCTCAGCGTATATCACCCTACTACTTTAGTGTTTTATTATGATTTAATATTTATGGATGTGACATCACAATCATCTCGTGCCCATTGCCAATTTCCTTAACCTCATTTTGACAGTCTTTGCCCATGGGGCGTCAGATGCTCCGTGGGGGCGGGGGGAGGTGTGGCTTTCAGAGAGCAAGTTCAGTGAGATATCGTTAGTGAGCTGCTAATTAGCATGCGTCCTCTGCATCACTTTGGATGGTCTCAGTCTTGCTGTGAGCTTTCCTGCAGCACGTATTATTTTTTGCTTCTTTAAAGAACACACCATCACCTTTCACTTTGTGCAACAACACCTGCAAAGAAAATATCAATCATTTCCCCGTGATCAATTGTGGTGATTTCATTTGCTGATTTACAAGCCGGTAAAATCTCAAATTTCCTTGAGCATTAATCAAGAACCTAGCCCACGAGAGTTATTCTCACAGATAGGTAAAGTTTTGTGGTACTAATGTAATTTTGTGATTATTTTGGTGATATAAACTCCCTGTCATATAATTAACCCCCACCATCCTGCTTTTAATTGAGGGGAAGAAAATCTGAAAAATAATGTCCACAGCTGCAACCACTTTATAAAAATGTTAAGACAGTTGGCAAAGCCCAAATATATAAATTGCTATTATGTGAATGATAAATTGACACACGCACGAACATACACACGTCTGCAGCAGACGAGACTTTATGGAGCTACAGGAAGGTGAAATTTGGAGACTTTAAGGAGCTATAGGTCAGTGAAGTTTACATCCACCTCCCACATCTTCTATATAAACGACCACCTTTCCCCCGCCTTCCCCTTCCATTTCCTCTGCTACACAAGGGTCGCCAGCTCATCCACAGCACTCTCTCCCTGGTTGATTTATTCCTCCAGCTACTACTTCCTTTGACACCAGAAATCCTGCCTTGTCTCTACGGTAACTCCTTTTTCCTACATGCGAAGTTATAAGGCTATAAAACTGGCTACAGAGACTGCTGGGGCAGCAGGAGTGCTGCCTGCTCTCAAGTTCAAACCACTAGGCAGGGGACAGCTTCTGAAAGCATCTCTCCTCGTTCCCTGTCCATCCTTGCTGATGAAGGCTGTACCTAGCTACTGGGGAGCCCCTCTCCGTCCCTGTGGCTCTCCTGCTTTCTGGGGTGAAGAAGACACATTCCCCCCCTTTTTCTTTTCTTCCTTTTATCTCTCTGCCCCCCCTTCTTCCTGTTAGTGAATGCAAAGCATTAGTGATATGCTTGCATTACTTCTTTAAACTTACTATATTATTAATCTTTATAAGAATCCATCTAAGTAGGTGGTATTATCCCCATTTATAGATGACGAAATGGAGACTCCATTTGGTTAAGGGATTTACCCCATATTACAGAACAAGTATCCCAGGGGGGAGAAGAAATCCTCATCTGATTCTTGGCCTGAGCTGGGACTTAAGATACTCATATCTACTCAGTATAAGTGTCTATTTTTAAGTGGACACAATGTGAAATTACTTCAGCCATGTTTTGATGACAAACCAACTAAAGTGGTAGATATGTCCTGCCATCAGGATCATCATGCGGAATATTGTGGCAATCACATCAATGAAAACATGTATAAGCATATTTAAAATATATTATTAGTAGTAGTATATACTTCAGATAATGTTCTTTAACAGATGGACATTATTATTTTTTATTGGACTAAATTACTATGACTTTCAATGGATAAAACATTAAATTACAGTGTGTGCTTGGTGTTTTATTCCAGCACTGACTTTTTTTTTTAACTAGCTAATGATGTGTTTCATCAATTATTATTCCTAGAAACACCAAAAATAAAATTCTCTCCCAGATATATTTATGCTGGTGATCCAAACTCTTCTTCTTTTTTTTTTTGTTTCTTTATTTAACAAACATTTGAGTTTCTAGTAGATTCCAGTCTCTATGCTGGGAACATAAGCCCCATGACAGCTAAGATGTGTCTACCTTGGATTCACTGCGTACCTGGAGCCTTCCAATCTTTTGTGTAGAGTTGCTCCCCTATTGATTAAAAAAGTAAAATGATAAACATCTCTAATATCATTTTAAATTGGAATTTTCACTGTGATAAATTTAGATTCACATGGAGTTGTTCAAGATAATTACAGAGAGATCCCATGTATACTTGGCCCAATTCCTCGGTGTTAACATTTTGAAAACTACAGCACAATATCACAATCAGGATGTTGACATTGATACAGTCCATTTGTCTGATTCCAATTTCCCTGGTTCTACCTGTACTCTCTCTGTCTGTTTGTGTATTATGTTCTCTGTATGCAATTTTATCATCTGTGTAGGGTTGTGTGTCCACCACTGCAGTCAAGACATTGACTAGTTCCGACATTAAAGATCCTTTTGCAAACACACCCCTCATACTCCCGCCCTCCTTGTGCTCTGTCATTTTCCTTAACTCCTGGTAACCATTGATCTATCCTCTATTTCTCAAATTTTGTCATTCAAACTGTTATGTAATGGAATCCTATACCTATAATCTGTGACATAGTGAGGCTGAGGATTTTTTGTTTTTTCCCACTCAGTATAATTTCCTGAATATTTATCTAAGTTGTCGAGTCTATTGAGAACTCATTCATTTTTATTTTTGAGTAGTATTCCACAGTATGTATGCATGGCAGTTTAACCATTCACGTGTTGAAGGATATTTGTGCTGATTCTAGTTTTTGGCTATGACAAACAAAGCTGGTACGAATATTTGTGTACAGGTTTTTGTTGGAACATAAGTTTGCATTTCTCTGGGATAAAAGCCCAGTAGTGCAATTGCTGTGTTGTATGGAAGATGTTTGTTTAGATTTTAAAGAAACTGCCAATTTGTTTTCCAGAGCAGCTGTACCATTTTGCAGTTCCACTTTGCAGTCCCACTAGCAGTACATGTGTGATCTAGTTTCTCCAGCTTGGCCATGTCCTTGTCAGCATTTGGTTTTATCAACTGTTTTAGCCATTCTGATAGGTATATAGTGATCTCACTGCGGTGTACATTTGTACATTTGTAGGAGGTAATGATATTCGATATCTTTTCATGCAGGTATTTGCCATCTGTGTCTTTTCCAGTGAAATGTCTGTTCATATCTTTTGCTCATTTTCTAATTGTATTATGTATTTACTGTTAAGTTTTGAGACTTATTTAGATAGTCAAGATACTAGTCCATTGTTCAATGTTGTTTGCAAATATTCCCTTCTAGTCTATAGTTTGTCATTTCAGCCTCTTTCTGGACATCATCATTTTAACAATTCATAAGCAAGGCCAGAGGGAAAACATTAGTGTCTATTATTTAAGACCATCATCCAGTGAGAGATAAGCCACAAAGCCTGTAGAAATCATATCCCTATATCTAGTTCAGAATACAGATAATAACATAGATCGTAACAGCTGGTGGCAAAATAAGATATTGGAGGGCATGTTGTAAAAAATGGTCCTCTATGAATTCATTTATTCACACTCAACAAATAATTACAGGCTAACTCCTTTGCCCTAGGCCTGTGATGCAATGATGATTTAGATCACGAGAATACATAACTAATGCTGAGGTATGAACTCTGAAATAATGGAATATTGTGCAATAAGAGTATTTAACAAAGTTACTAAAATTCCTCTTAGGAAATAATGCTTGATTTGAGAGCCAAAGGGTGAGTGAGAGTTAACTCTGTGAAGGGGGGAAGCCTGGGACAGGCAGTGAGGGTGGGAAGTGGGGAGGTGGGTGGTGCAGAAGGGGGCACAGGTGCAAAAGCCGTCTCCCTGAGAGTGGAGGGGTGAGGAACAGAAAGAAGGGCAGCTGTGGCCGGGGGGTGGGCTCGATGCCCTGGGCGGGTGGACTTTGGGCTTGTTATCAGCCGAGAACTTTTCAAAGACCTTGGTAAGTTTTACTGGAGAAGTGAGCAACACGAACAACCTTGCCTTCCGGAAAACATGCTCCAAATGCCGCCTAGAAAGAGCAATGGTGGGAGGAAGCAGCGCTGCGGGCTGAGATGCAGAGGCACCTGCGGTCTCCAGGTGAATATAAATGACAGTTTGAACCCAGGTTTGCCATATGCTGTCTGCAAGGTTTCCAAAGATTTCCTCATCCACCCCAGACAGAGAAATTGATGACAAAATGTGGACTGCCACTCGGCGAGGATGCGGCCGGTGGATTGCTGGAGCTCACGGGTTGGAGACCAGCCTGAGCAAACGCGAGACCCTTTCTCTACTAAAAATAGAAAAACTGAGGCAAGAGGATCTCTTGAGCCTGAGTTAGAGGTTGCTGTGAGCTATGACACCATTTCACTCTACCCCGTGTGACAGCTTGAGACTCTGTCTCCAAAAAAAAAAAAAAAATGTAGACTGCATTTGATTGTACAATTGGGTGACATGCCTTTTGGGTGTGTGGTGAGAAGGCCACTGTGGGCGCAGGTCCTTCCACGGGAGAGAGGGAGACACCCATTGACAGCGTTTGTGGCTGGACCTTGAGGTCTCCGAGCTTTGTCATGCCCTGAAGGACTGAGGTGGCACACTATTTCAGTTAGGTATGTAAAACTTCCCTTCAGGCCAGAACTATTTTGTGCCTCTGGGGTCATTTGTATCAATATTAATAACAACAAGGACAATGACAAGGTCCAAATGTCCTGAATGGTTCTCCTAAAACCTAAAGTCGTGTTAAAAAAAATGAGAAAAGGTAAGAAAAGCTAAGGAAGTAAGAGAAAAGGCAGGGAGGGAGGAAAAATAACCAGAATCGGTGACAAATAAGAATGAGGAAAGAAGGTGTGCATAGCAGGCGTGCCATCCGTTATCAGCTGGCATCTCCGCACCTACATAGCTCCCATGAGCACGAAGCTCCTTGTCTCCGGCTGGGATTGATGGCAGCGCTGCTATTTTTATGTCAAAAGAGCGTGGCCAAACCAATGCCTGCTGTGGGGGAGTCTTGAAGCTGGAAGGGTCCATGATGAAAAAGCAGCATTTATGTTACAGAAGCCACTGGAGAGATCGGCAGGAGGGTATTGATACACCTTTCACATGATCAAGGGTGCAATTTTTCTCTAATTTCAGAGTCAGGTTTCCAAGTCTACCTGAGACATTGGTGTCTAAGGTTGTTTATCCTGGCAAGCAATAGGTTCCTTTGTGTGTGTGTTTTAATAATGAATTTGGAGGAAAAAAAAAGGAATACCTCCAAAGTGTTTGCATAACAAATAGATCTTACAAAACACGTAAAAACAATCCAAGTGGAGCTGAATTTCTCAAAAAATCAAGGGAAGTAAAAAAAAATTGTGTAATAAGCAGAAGCATATTGCTATTATCAAATATTTTAAAACTTCTGATCAATATGCAGAAGGCCTCCTGCCCTAGCTGTGTTCACTTATATCATGAACCAGGGTAAAGCAAAGGACATCTCTATAATCCAAGAGATAAATAAAATCAAGTGTACTTTGGATATATAGTTGGCCTTCGAATAACATAGAGGATAGGGCACTGACACACACCCCTGCCCATGTTAAAAGCCCACGTTATAATTTTTGACCTCCCACACATTGAACTGCTAATAGCTGCCTATTGACTGGAAACCTTACCAATAACATAAATGGTTGATTGATACATATTTTGTGTCATAGGATTATCTACTATATTCTCACAATAAAATAAGCTAGAGAAAAATGTTATTAGAATCATAAGGAAGAGAAAATATATATACTAGTTATGAAGTAAGAGTAGGTCATGTTAAAACTCCTCGTCCCCATAGTCTTCACATTGAATAGGCTGAAGAGGAGGGGAAGGGAAGCAGTCGGCCCCGCTGTCTGAGCCACAGCAGAGGTGGAAGGTATAGAGGAGGGAGACGGAGAGGCAAGAAAGGCAGGAACACTCGATGTCATGTTATGGAGACGTGGTAATTTCTGTCTGACTATTCTGCTTTTTCATTTCTCTAAAAATGTTGCTATATGGGACCAATCCTGCTTCTACCATTTGCTTTAATTTTGGTGCTTGTGTCATAGATGGGGCCATCTCATAAAATAAATCAAAATCAGTCTTGAATAATCAGAACCCGTCTGCCAAATGGTCTAGTGTCAATTTGCTTTCCGGCACTGTTCTTGTCCTACATTTTCTTCCTCATTTTCTAGTACTGGTTTGGAAGCACTCATCTCCACTAAATCATCTTTGTTAATTGTCTGTTGCTTGCTAATTTCTCCTACATTCATTTCTTGAAACCCTTCACCCCCTCCCCACTCTTTCCGTCATTTCCATAGTCTCTTTCATGATTTCCTTGATTGGCTCTGTCATAAATCTTGTGAAGTCAAGTACAACATCTGGACACAGTTCTATCCAGCAGGAATTCATTGTTTGCGGCTCAATGACTTTCATAGCTTTTTAATATAACAACAATGGCAACTTCAATGGTGTAATCCTTCTAATTTTCATGATGTTCTCTCTATCAGAGTTTTTGTTCATTGCATTGACAACTCTTTCAATTGACTATCATGTGTAATGAGATTTAAAGGTCCATGTGACCCTCTGACCTAGAGGCTGTATTAAACATATTGTGTTTGGGTATGAGTATTGATGCCTTTTGTATTGAACTCATGGGGTTCTGGGTGACATGGAGGATTGTTCAATGTCAGAAGAACTTTGCAAGGAATCTCGTACTATCAAGGTTGTTCCTGACTTCAGAAATAAAGCATTTATGGAACCATTCCAAAAAAAGAGTTCTCATTGTCCAGGCCTTCTTGTTGTACAATAAAGACTGGCAGTTGATATTTGTCTTTTCCCTTCAAGGGTCGGGGGTTAGTAGCTTTATAGATAAGGGTAGTTGTGGTCGTAAATTTTACTGCATTTGCACAAAACAGTTGAGTTAGCCTATCCCTTCCTGTCTTAAATCCTGGGGATCACTTTTCTTCCTTACTAATAAATCTTTTCTTTTCTTTTTTTTTTTTTTTTTGGTGGCACTTATTTTCTTTGTCTTCATTAAGACCTATTCAAGCAGATGTCCTTTCTAAGATGTGTCCTCACTGATTTTCTAAGTGGCTTCTGGGAACTTGTTTGCTGCCTCTTGGTCTGCAGAAGCTGCTTCTCTTGTTATCTTGACATTTTTTAAGCCAAACCTTATTCTAAAATTATCAAACCATCCTTTGCTGGCACTAAATTCTCCAGCTTTAGATCCTTCACTTTCCTTTTGCTTTAAATTTTTATAGAATGATTTTTCTGTCTCTCAAATAATATTAGAGTCTGTACATATGCCTTTCTTATAGCAATCATGTGCCCATATAAAAACCTGCATTTTCTTCTTTAGAAGATAAAAAGGTATTTCACAAAAGGTTCAAAATTTTTGCACCTGCAAGCAAAGCTGAAGCAGTGTCTTTATGAATTTCCTCTTCCTTTTTTATAATGGTCCTTACACTGGATTCATTTATCTTGAAATGGCAGGGAGCAGAGAATGGGGGCTGCAGATCTCAATCTATGGTAGGTACCAAGCAATTCATTTCTTCTTATAATGTTGTAACTTTTCTCTGCTTTTTGGGAGCACTTCCAGAATCATTAGTGGCATTATGTATGGGTCCCACAGGGTTATTCAAGGTTTACAGTATTGCACTAAACATGATGAAAACCGTGTGAGAACATCAAGAGATCACATTTTACTGTGATACACAGTTTACTGGAGAGGTAAGCTGTTCACATGGAGAGTTCAGTGTCATGCATGTTAAGCATCCAACACTTGAGCTCATGGCAATGATGACAGGAGATGACTATGGAACTATTACAGTGGTATGGTTTATACTACAGTTGACTTTATTCTGTTATGACTTAATATTACATTTGTTTTACATTTCTCTCAACTGTGATGGTGTCATGTATGGTCTACAGGTGTGTGCATAAGTTTGGTAAATTTTAACGTTTTTTAATAGGTTTATATATTTGTTGTGGTAGTCAATGATACAATAGACTAGTATCTGCATATATTCTATGCGTTTGTTGACATACCTATTTAATTTTTTTTACATTTTCAGATTGTGCAGTTCATCTGTGAATTTTTTCAAGTTCTTATAAATCTTCAAAAATCTTGCCATATACTTATTGAAAAATAACTGTGTGTGAGTAGATCTATGCCGTTCAAACCTGTGTTGTTCAAGGGTCAGCTGTAAATTAATAAATATGTTACAAAGAGCTCAAGTTCAATTCTAGTGGTTTAGACTGTTAAGTATAGTTGCCTTACTCACAGAGAAACTACCTGGTGACTCAGAAAGTTCAGAAGAACTGATTTTTTGATATTATTGGCCTTTAGAAAATGGATTTTTGTTTTTCTTTTTGGCTACCATATTTATGTTCTCGTTTTTGTGTGTGCGAAATATTGGCAGTGCTGGCAGTCTGGACTTTGGGGAAGTAGGGGCAAGTGGTCTGAAGGAAAAAATGCTAAAATCCTCAGGATGGCATTTAAAATGTAATTACAGTTATAAAGGCTGTCTCAGGCAGTGCCAGTACAAGTTTACTTTTATGAATATGACCTCTTTTTGCACTTAGAAAATTCTGGAAGATGTTTACTTTCCACCTAAAATAATCACATTTTGCCCACTTCCTTTTTACATGCTATTGGGGCAGAGTCTGATAGACACTGTATGCCCCACAACGCATCCACAGACTGGTGTTGGCCAAGGAGTTAGCTGTTCTGCAAACTGTTGTGGGACCAGATTTCTCTCTTATTCTAGTGAATGAAAAAATAGGGCAATATCTGAAGGTACAAGCATCACAGGACAAGCCATGTAGGAAGCAATTACATGTTCTCTTCCATCTCATTCACTTTTTTTGGATAGGACTTGATTTACAGGTAGTGTTATTGTTTGAACTCAGAATGCTTTTCTCACAGTAATGTTTTGCCTCAGGAATCTAATCTGTTTTGTACAAAGTCATATAATTGGGGGAGGGACTTTCTGATAGCACAGATCTTCTGTTTCTTGGTTGCTATCAAATTTTCTAAAATGGAATTGTGTTGTGTGTCCAAAGACAGGAGAACAAAGCTGACTGAGAAAAATGTTGTAGGACTCTTCGAGGATAAAGGATTTTGAGAGTGGATACTATCATATAGTTGGGGAAAGCTTAAAAGCTTGAGGAAATGATGGTCCTGATTATGTGACATAGAGTGCCAGCACTGAGGGACATACAATGATGAAAGGATCACAGGCTTGGGAAGTAGATTTATGACATACGGTGGGAAAATGCACCTAATGATTATGTTCTAAAGGAAGGCCCAGATGACATGCCATCTAACAAAGCAATAAAGAACACTTTGGTGAGAGAGGTACCAACATCACAGGGAGACCTCTGGTGACTGCTCCATGGACCAGAATTGATGGCAGGAGTTGCCTTTATACGACTGGGTGCCTGGCTGGGCATGGTGGCTCAGGTCTATAATCTTAGGACTCTAGGAGGCTGAAGAGGGAGGGTCACTTGAGCTCAGGAGTTTGAGACCAGCCTGAGCAAGAGTGAGACCCTATCTTTATTAAACATAGAAAAATTAGCCAGCTGTCCTGGCAGAGTCCGATAGTCCCATCTACTGGGCATGAGGCTGAGGCAGGAGGATCGTTTGAACCCAGGAGTTTGAGGTTGCTGTGAGCTAGGCTGACACTATTACACTGTAGCCTATGTCGATAGAGTGAGACTCTATCTCAAAACAAAAAGCAAAACAAAACAAACAAAACTAGGCACCTTAATAGCAAGGAGAAAGATAATATTCTCAAGTAATAGAGGCAATTGGACATAGTTTAGATGTCAGAAGCCAGCTGAGTACTCTCACAGTGCTGAGTAGCAAGGCTGGAAAACTAGAGCTATCGAAAAGCTCTCCATACATGACTAACATCACAGTAACATGGTATTTCTAGGAGAAAGACAGATGGGAAGCCAACAAAGGTTTTACTTAAGCTACACTGTCAACATAAATCAAGAGTAGACAGTCAATAGACTAGGCAAATAAAATGTCAGACTCTCTTGTCCATTTCATTGTCCAGAACTTACTTGCTAACAGAGGAACCTGATGCCCAGAAGAAAAGACACAGAGAAATCATGGCAAATGTATATGGTAGTAATTCCCCAAGTATCCACAAAGGAATGTATGGACATTTACTTACTCACTCTATAGAGAGAAAAAGGACTGTCCCAACATGTTAAGGCATGTTGAATATGGAGCCTGAGAGGAACAGATAATAAAATCCCAGCCTAGATTTGACTCAATGGGTTCTGAGACCCACCCAGTGATTATTTTCTTTATCTCCAAAAGTGTTATGGAATGCAGTGGGCAGAAACCCCACATCAGTTCCTAAGCCTGCAGTGTAAGAGCAATCATAATGAGGAAGGCCAAGTTAAAATCTCTGAAACAGCCCTCCCTCCCCATCTTTCCTTCCTGGAACTGCATTTCTCCCTCCTGCAACTGTTGGGAACGTGAGATGCCAGCAATATAAAGCTGGGTTCATTGTCTTGTTCTCTTTTCAGCGATTGGGTCACTCCTCTTTCTCAGGGGAGTCTGAATCAAATTGATTCAGAAGAGATTGATGAGAAAAATTGATGAGAAAGATAGAGTCTGGCTCCTTTGCCCAATTTCCAACAGCTTTTTGCAATCCTAGCTCCATAGGTCCCTATGAGACTAGCTGAAGGCTTAGGGGTGCCTGCCATGTCTCTCTGTCTGGCCCTACTTCTTTTACTATCCTGCAAGTCTTAATCCCAAGGATTCTTCCCAGTAAAATTTGTTCATGCAAACCTCAATTGTCTTGGAGTTGACTTTCCAGCATCAATAGCCTCATCCTTGCCCTTTTTAAAATAAAAGAATTGTGAGGCTTATCCCACAAAATAAACTTTGGACAGGCTGACTTATCCAAGGTGTCAGGTATACAGAGACATCATTCTTCTGTGCTTTCTTAATAAGAGAATTACCTTGATTTAGTGAAAGGCAGCTTAGTAAGTGAATAAATGATGTGGATCTTTTGTTTGGGTTCAGCCTCACATTCCTATCAGAACTTGACATCAAGAGATTCAAGATACACAGGTGGTTCTTTCTTGGGAGAGAGTTACCTACTGTCCTTCCATCATTGAGTTCAGACCTTTCTTAAGCTACCCACTGAGCAAAAAGGAGAGTGTTTATTCTCTGAGGCTCATTATACGCAAAAGGGGGCAAACCTCTGTTGAAATCCCTCAAATATGAAATGAAAGCTTTTTTACTTCTCCATAGTAATTGAAGTAAATTATTGCTTGTATAATAGTACAACAGAGACAATTTCACCTTTCATTTTGATATTTTGAAATGAACTTGTTTTAAATTTGGGAGTCAAGATTGACTTTTATCTATTGCTCTTAGAAGGCTATATCACAACTATATTTAGGGTACAAAACGTCAGATAAAAGTGGAAAGGTTATAATATTAACTGAGTATCTATTATGCATCCACATTCTGTGTTGTTAACCCATGTGCATTGATTAATTTAATTTTTGTGAACATCTTATAATTAGTGTTCACAGTATACATAAAGTTGAGAGGTGTACTGGTTTTACTAAAGTCATATAGCTAATAAGCTGAATAATCAAAATTAGAACCTGTATCTTAAACCCAAGTCTAAAATTCTTTCCACAGGAAGTCTGGCTTTGCACTTTGTACCATTTTCTCTTGATTTCACTTTTTCATATCTCAAAAATGTTATCATGCTCATCTGCAATATTGTGATTCTTGCAGAGAGACTAAGACTCTATTGAAATTTTATTTCATTTTCTAGAAAATATAGAATTTGTGGGATAATCAAGAAAAGAAATTCTATCCTGTGTTGCTGCAAGCAGTAGATTATATTGTGGATCTTTTAAAATTCTTTGGTGTGCATTGGGAAAATAGTTTCACTTGTACAGAATGAGAATTTTGCATTGAAAATATGAGTTATTGTGATGTGTGTGTTTACGTGTTCTGCATGCATTTGTGCTTATATGTGTATTTAACATGTATGACACATTATTGCCTTTTGGAAGTGAATTGGTTCATAGTTCTAATGAATGATTAGAGTCATTTGGAAATACCTAATATCTAATATATTTGGAAAATAATTATCTTTCCACCTTGCCAGTGATTTTAGAGGGCACCAAGACAAACTAATGTTTTCCCTAAATGGATTTGAAAACAAGGATATTGCTCCCTGAGATACTGACAATGCAGGAGGAAGGGAAGCTCCCTTCTTCTCCGTGTGGTATTCTGTACTCTGGATATAGTAACTCTGCCTCTGACTGCAGAGTAAACAAAAGAATAACTCGAAACAATAAGACCTTATGCTTTGTAATTTTAGTTACAAGAAACTCTTCTGAGAGAGCTAGCACAGTAGAATAGCTGTAGGGGGGGGCACTCTTAATAACATAAATAGCAGGAATGAAGAAGTAATTCTAGAAAGCATAGAGAGGTAATTGTCTATGCGTACAGTGTCTCCTTAAATTAAGAGCAGCACATCATGAACAACACACATCTTAGCTTTCTTCCTACTCTGGGATAGAAACTCAGAGAGTGTGATATACAATTCACACCAGTACATTCAGAGCAACCCTTGAGCTCTCTTTGGTTAGAGGGCTGGAGGAGTGTCTCAAGGAAGCATTGGATCGTTTGGCAACCAGATTGTATTTTCTGCTTCTTGTTACTAATGATTAATTTCAGTGTCCTGGGGTTGGTGTGTTTTTATGTAGGAAAACTATAAGCAAGCTACTAGAACCTATTCTGAGTGGAAGCTGGGCAGAAGAGAAGGAATTGGGCACTGACTCCAAAGGGTTACATTAGAATGTGATTCAGTGCCCTAATAAAGGTTTAATCTTACATGACAGTGTGATTGTTCTATAAGTATAAAATGTTTGGTTTAGTTACTAACGAAAACACTGCACTTTATATCCGATGAAAGTCTTGATGTTCTATAAACCATTGGAGTGATAAGAGTTTATTCTTGTGTGTTTACTTTATAATTTCTAGAGTGTTCTGTTTCATTCAATGTCTTGAATGTTTAATACGACTAATTGCTTCCTGCTTTGGAAATGAGAGTGTTCTTTAATGAATTGTTCAAGTGTTCAGGCATATGAATCGAAAAGATTTGGATTCTCCACACTGTACAGCATACAAGCTGATAAAAGGAATCGTGGTATCAATGCCAAGCAGGTTCACTGGCCTGTGTGTTGCCAGAAAGACTGGGGAAAATTGATACAGACTATGGAAACTTCCTCTTATGTCAAGTTTTTAATAATTTATATAACTATGAGCCATCACTGAAAAAAATCATAAAGATGTACTTTACACATGCACACACACACATACACCCACACACAGCCATGAAATAGTATGTATTTTCCAAAGCATTTGTGAGGATTTAGGGAAGACATTCAAATAGCTGTAGATGGTAGGAAGGCAATACTGCCAACAATAATCTTTAGCAGGCAGGTCATTCATTTTGTAATTCATAAAAATATGTAGATACATCTGTATAGATTGGCTTTGGTTCATGTACAGAGACAGATGTTCTCATTTGAGTTGAACCCAGGACATCATACATTCATAAAAGCCAGATGGATTACACTGCCAATGGGAAGTTTAGTGCCTGCCTATAAAGGCCAGATGGGTGCCGCTCACAAAAGGGTTTATATTGGCCAGCGATGGCTGCACTCCAGAGAGCAATGAAATGTTCTCAATTCTCCAAGGAATTCCTCCATCCTTTATCTTCAGTCGTAATTGTCTGCAGAACCTTTCATGACAGAGACTTGCCATTGAACTTGCTATAACTATATACACCCTATATATACAGTAGCTCTTTGGGTAGTACTTTAAGAAGATAAGTGCCTAGTAACCACTCAAGCCAAAGAAAATAACCAGACTATACAATGGCTTCGTGCTTGTTTTTTCTTTTACTTCTAAATAGGATTGAATTTTATAGATATAGCTTAAAAAAGTAAGCTAAATGTACAAGAATCTACTCCATTAAAATTTCTTCTCTTCCCCTATCTTAACTAACAAACAAGTTTCCAAAGCTTTGTGATGTATGAAACCTCTAGGCAATGCTGACTTGGCACTGAACTGATGTTCCGTCTCTGTGTAGCTTCCTCAGAAAGCATTTATTTCTGTGACTTCTTCTCTTTGCTGACGTGGTGACTGAATTGGTTATGCTTGGTTCCTTAAATTTTCAGTCTCATAAATAGCTTGCAGTGGCATAATATGATTATTATAAAATCCTAGGTTTACAACTGTCTCTTCAAAGTCGAGAGAGTGACACCTCAAGGCTTTGTAAATATTCAAATTTAGGAATATCACGGTACAAATTATTTCCCCCATAAAACTTTTAATGTTCTCAGATCCACAACTTTCTTGGATTCTTCCACATTCTCTTTCATTTCTGCTTTTTACACTAACTCTTCTTTTGAGGACTATGCTTACAAAATTTCTATTGCCTCATGATTTTTACTGTGTGGGAACAAGTAGAGAATAAGAGATCCACGTTGAGCTGTGGATGAGGTTAGTAATCACTAAGCTTGTATCACGTCCAACTCCAATTTTTCCCCTTCAAGGTTGTTCACTGTTGGTGAAACCAAGAATGATAAATCAGTGAGCACAAAGTGCTTACTATGTTGTCTCATCCAAAGTACCTGTACACGATAAAGCTCTTAAGGCTTTGGAGATAGATGCTCTTCATTGTGGCTGAGCGGCATTTTAATTAGTGAGAGGGAAAGCATGAATCTCTCCCTGTCATTGAAGTCTTCGTTGTCTTCAAACTTCTCCAGCTATTTCAGCATAGCTTCTCTCCGCACAAAATTTGAGCTAAACAACCAGAGGGAGATTCCCTCAAACTTCAGGTACATTTCGAGAACATTTTCAGGTCAAATGTTCTGAGTGGACTCTGTGCGAATTGTTCAGTAGGGAAGCTCAGAGCAAAAGAGCAGTAATTTGCAATCAAACCACACTGCTCTGGGCCAGCAAGACAGAGATGGTTGGTGAAATATGCCATCACACACGTCTCTTTCTCAGAGGGGGGGCGGGGGTTGTGTTCAAAGTCAGTATCATGGTGTTGTTAAAGCATAAACCTGGCTTCACCACCACCCCCCATCAGAAAGTGGAATATGTGGCAATACCTCCATAGTCGGGGCTCACTGAGGAGGGTCTAGAGTATAGGATTCCAGGCCAGCTGTGCCATATTGGCAAGACATAGTTGATCTTAGCACAGAGTGTGAAATGAGAAGGTGGGGCCAGATCACTAAGATTCTGGGAATCTGATGTCCTTAAAGATCTTTCACAGAAATAAAGCACTGGGAATTATTAGGAATCCATAGCTTAATCTTACGGACTGTCTTTTCCAAATTTTAGAAATCAGCATTGCAAATGAAAGGATATGTCTTTAAGATCTCTCGTAATGTCTTGTTTGTAATTGCATGAGTATTAAGTCCTTAACAGGAAAGACAGAATTTTTCCTGCTACATTGAATACAGATTTTAAAGAGAATATTGTTTTGAAGAGGTACCATAGATTTGGATACACTAGAAAAGGCTCAGGGAGATGTAAATAAATGGTTTAAATGTAAAGCCCAGGAGGAATTGTTCTTGGTCTTTTTATTTGTTTGTTCTTGTTTCATGTTGGTTTAGTTTGGGAAAAGATAAGCCTGTGATTATTTTATTATTTATTCAAAAATCTAGATAAAAATAACAACATCTGAAAATCATCAGAATATTTTATATGTAATAATCTGGATATTTAGGTCCTGAACTAGCTCTTTAACTGATTATTCTAAAGCCCCAAAGTACAGAGGTACTTATTGCTGTAATAAGATTAAAATAGTCCCTTTCACTTTTATTGCTTGATTTGTATGTTTTTATTTCTCTAGAATATGTATAATCACAGGGGAAGACAAATCTTATGATTTATTTTTTCCCAAATCTTTGGGGAAAAGATTTGACCTTTACTGGATTTCACACAGTCAGAAAAAAATTAACCAAATCGTAAAGGTGTACTTTTGGTTCCAAATGTATTACATATTTCTAGATTTTTTTTCACGTTTTAAATAATTATTGCTACTTTGCTTTCGTAACTGAAGCAGATGTATATCCTTGACAGTCACACCAAAGGAATGTTTCAGTTTATTAATTAGAATGTTTAAGGCTTCTTTAAGGCTGGTGCTTTGATGCAAGCTGAGGCAGTGATCTGTGAATTAGTTTCTATTTGCAGAGGTAGAGTTGCTATGGATATTAAAACAGGTTTTTAACTGAAAGAGAAAGTTCCTTGGCTCAGTCAAAGCATCACAGCATTTTAGTGAAGTTTAGATTTTTGTTTCACTTTCCAAACTTGCAAATGAATTTCCCCAAGCATGCAAGGCAGGAGAGGGGATGGCTGAGGAGAATGCAGTGACCACAAAGTGAAGCAAGGGCCCTCATTTCTGTACTGTGGCCACCACTTCACTTCAATCTTTATTTCCTAAGTCCAATCATGATTTCTTTGGGGGTCATCTATAACTAAAAAAAAAAAAAAAAAAATTGAATGGATAACAAAGAACCGTTCAGTTGTTCTTCCAATAGTAGAGACTGGAGAACTTGAGGAAGGAGCTACAGCAATTCCTTTTCTACAATTTTCTTCCAAGAAGATTTCTCAAGATTGAAATTGATTGAAAAGTCCCAGATTACTGTGGCACTTAGGACGATGGATTTCACAAATGGCTGCTGATGGGGTCGATTACTCATTATGTGATCACATCATCTAAATCATCTAAAGCAGAGGTACAGAAGAGCCGTGAGGGGAGATCTGGGCTACATCTCTGATGCGGCTACAGCATTTCTGTCTTTCATCTTTGATTTTAAGAAGGCTGACAGCTCTGCTCAAACTCAAGTTGGTATTACCTTTTGTGCTACTTCTTTCTCCAGGGAAGCTCCTTAGTAAGCAGGGTATGGGGGGAAGTTACCATGAATGACGAAATGCATTTTTGAAGGGTTGCTGGCTACACTTGTTTTCTATAATGTGTCTTCCAATAATTATCAGTCTCAGTAGCTAATGCTTTCCTTTAAGCTAAAAATGGGTGTTTTAATAGAACTTGTAAATGAAATCTTTACCATAGGTAGGAAAAAAATACATAGCAGAGAAGAAGAGAGAAACTTATGGGAGTGGATAGATTTAGTTACTGGAAATCAAAATACAAGGAAAGAGAGATGTTGAGCAAGGATGGATGAAGATTACTCTCCATGCCTGTACATGTACTAAATTTGACAGTGGAACACACAAGTGACTCCCCGCTGTGTGTTGGCAAATGAAGGGATACTATAGTTAGGAGAAATCCAGGATTGCAAAACCACTCCCAAGGATGTATACAATATGGGAAAAATCGCTCTGACTTTTCAAAATACCCTCTCCTGAGATCTCATAAGCATGCTGGCTTTATAAGACTTATTTAAATTAACACGGCAGGACTAGAAAATAATTACCGAAATGTGCCACTTAACAACGGGAATACACTGTGAGAAATATACCATTAGGTGATTTAGTCATTGTGCAAACATCATAAAGTGTGCTTGCACAAACTTAGATCATACGGCCTACTACACACTTGGGCTGTGGTGCAGCTAATGCTTCTAAGATACAAACCAGTACAGTCTCATGCTGTACTGAATACTGCAGGCAATTCTAACACCGTGGTAAGGATTTGTGTGTCTAAACACATTAAAACATAGAAATGATACAGTAAAGATACATATCAAAGATGTAAAAATAAATGGCACACCTATACAAGGCGCTTTCCATGAATGGAGCTTGTAGGACTAGATTGTTCTGGGAGAGTCAGTGAGTGAGTGCTGAGTGAGTGTGAAGGCCTAGACTTTAGAAACACTTAGGCTACACTAAATTGATTTAAAAAAATTTCTTTCTTCGATAATGAATTAGGTTTAGTTTACTGTAACTTTTCGGCCTTATGAACGTCTTAGTTTTTTTTTTTTTTTTTGAGACAGAGTCTTACTCTGTGGCTTAGGTTAGAGTACATCTTCATAGCTCACAGCAACCTCAGTCTCTTAGGCTCAAGAGATTCTCTTGGCTCAGCCTCCCGAGTAGCTGAGACTACAGATGTCTGCCACAACGCCCAGCTAGTTTTTCTATTTTTAGTAGAGATGGGGTCGCTCTTGCTCAGGATGGTCTTGAACTCCTGAGCTCAGGTGATCCACCCACCACAGCCTCCCAGAGTGCTAGGATTATAGCTGTGAGCCACTAGGACTTTTTTTTAGTTCTTGACTCTTGCATAATACACTTAGCTTAAAACACTAACACATTTTATAGCAGTACAAAAATATTTTCTTTATGTTTTTGTAAGTTTTTTTTCATTTAAAAATTTTTAAGTTTTTTCTTATTTTTTAAAACCTTTTCCTAAAAATTAAGACAAACACACCCTAGCTTAGCCCTATGCAGGGTTGGGATCATCAATATCCCTGTCTTCTATCTCAACAGCTGTCCCACTGGAAGGTCTACAGGGGCAATAGCACACACAGGGCTGTTATCTCCTGGGATGCCTGCAACTTGCCTTCTGGTCTACCTCCTGAAGGACATTCCTGAGGCTGCTTTGTAATTAACTCTGCTTTCTCAGGTAGAAGGAGTACACTCTGATCAAGTATATAGTATAATAAATACACAGATCCGTAACAGTCACCTATTACCATTATTGTGCACACTATGGAATTGCACGTACTACACTTTTATACGACTGGCAGTGCAGGGGGTTCATATCCACCAGCACACATGCGAGTGTTGTGCTACAACACTAAGTGATGAGATTGCTTTTTTTTTGAGACAGAGTCTCACTATATCATCCTCAGTAGAGTGCTGTGGCATCACAGCTCACAGCAACCTCCAACTCTTGGGCTTAAGCGATTCTCTTGCCTCAGCCTCCAAAGGAGCTGGAACTACAGGCTCTGACGCCCAGCTATTTTTTTTTTTTTTTTTTTTTTTTTGTGCAGTTGTCATTGTTGTTCAGCTGGCCCGGGCTGGGTTTGAACCCACCAGCTTCAGTGCATGTGGCAGGCGCTGTAACCACTGTGCTACAGGCGCTGAGCCTATAAAATATTTTTTGCTCTATCATAATTTTATAGGACCCTATGGGGTCCATCATGACATCATGGGGCACATGACTATATTCTTTTTGATGGATTAATGCAATGTATGCGAACAAGAAACAAGGACGAACAAAATTTATGAATATGGGTCTTAGATTTATACCTGTCTTTGTGCCCGGTTCTCTGCAAAGTGCAGCTGTGGGGAAGCTTTACTGAAAAAGAATCTCAGTACGGCAGGAATGAGGCAAAGAGAAAGTGACGAGGAATGGCACACACAGAATGGCAGGCTGGGCGCAGCATCGCTAGACGCACTATGGACTGCCTGGTCCCATGCCACGTTTTCAGAGGGGTGTCTCAGAGATGTCCCTTAAGGAAGTGGGGGGGGGCAAATGTTTCTATAAAGGGCATTCCCTCAAGTGACAGAGCTGGTCGCCATTGCCATCTTTACCTTGTGCTGTTGTTGTGAACATACCTGAGTGACACCATCTCTGTCCTTTTCCCACCTGTTGACAAGCAGGTTTTACATCTGTGCCGCCGTGAGATGCGCTGAGCAGTGGACGGCACTGAGCGGTTCCACGATGCAAGCTTTGACCTCGAGGGGTTGTCGTGCGATGCTGTGGTAGTGGGGAGGACATTGAAAGTCTACTTGTTTGAGCACCGACTAACTCCCAAGCGCTCTGCTCGCTTGCTTTTATATTGTCATGACCACAGCAACTGTAGGGGCAGGCCCTCTTCTAATCCTTTCCAGTTTACTGATGCTTGTAGAGTTGATGTCACTTCCCCAAAGACACAGGGCCACTCCATGGCCCACCTGAGGTCCCTGAGGCAGCCAAAGCTCCTGCCTTTTAACCGCTACACACTAAGCCTCCAGGTGAGAAGAGAAGCCACAAAATGTGCAGCTCTGTCAGGCCCATAAACTCATTTAGTGACCTGGAAAACATCAGATACCTAGGCTTCAGTTTCCTCGTGGCTAAAATGAAGTGGTTGCATTATTTAGACTTTAATTTCACTCCAGGTCTGCAATTTGGTGCATATTGATGAGAAGAAATGACTGTAATGATGAGAAGAGCATCTGAGAAGGGAGCCGGTCTGATGTGGGGGAGAGAGGAGTCGGACGAGGTGCACAGCCCGTCCTGGCCCCCGGAGCGTGAGGGCCACAGGCATTCAGTTGGCAGCCTTGCTGAGGCCATCACGGCATGAGCTATCTGTCCAGCTCAGTCAGGCTGAAAGGTCCATCCAGGGGCCCATCACGCTCTGCTGATCTTCCTGGCACCCTTTCCCTTGGACTTCCCCTCCTGCTCTGCCCTCCTCCCTCTGCTCTGCCCCTGCACCTCCTGACTGCGGCTGGAGCACACCAGACACTCCTGGCTCGGTCCCCTTGCTGCTTTCCCCTGCCTGGTTGGACACCTTCCTCCTCGGGGTCTTTGATGAAATGACACCTTCTCTATGGGGCCTTCCCTGACCACTGGTTTGAAGTCCCAAACCCCTCCTTCTCCAGCTGCCCCATCATTCTTGTTTCATCATCCCAGAGCACTCGACACCATCAAATATACTACACCTTTTACCTGTTTGAATATTACATTTTTATCAGTTGCTTCTCTTCTCTTCTGTAGCATGGGGGAAAATTTGTCTCTATTGGTCACTGCTGAACCCTTCATGCCTTGAAGAATTCTAGTATATATTAAATGAGTAAATCAGGGTCTGAAAAAAATATAGAATGCTAACATATAGTCTTGTATACATACATCTATCACTTACAGGTATGATAAAGCTCATATTCAGTAGTTAGCTCGTTAATATAACATTTACCTTAATTATTATCAGTCTCTAAGGTATCAGGATATCCACACTTTGGGTAAAGGATGAAAAAGAATCTTTTTAGAAGAATGCTAAATTAAGAATTAATTAAATCTGTAGATTTTAGTTTTTCTATCAACATTTCTCAAATCTAATTATAATTTATGTGTAATCAAATGCTTAAAATCCTGAGTTTACAGATTCTGTGGAAGTTCTATATCACAGCCATCAAAATAATGAAAACATCTTTTTGTAGGCTTACCAAAAAAAGGAAACTTATCAAAAAATGTTCTAGTTAAATAACATTTAAATGGTCTTGATTTGTTGCCGAAACTACAATTGGGAAACTACTTCATTATGTTTTCTGATAGCACCTCCGACTGTTTTCACCAATGCTTCCCAAACTTTAATATGCACATCAACAACCTTGGGTCCTGTTAAAATGCAGCTTCTGATTCAGTAGGTCTGGGTCATTGGTAGGGGCACCAGGCCTCAGATTCTCCACACCTAAAAGTCCCCAGGTGATACTGATACTGGTCCTCAGACTGTCTGAAGTGGAGCCAAGTCCCTGGTACATCTGTCTTCTAATGTTACCATTGTGGGGTCAAATGAAATCAAAATAAAGGAGACATTCTTTGCAGAAGAAGCTTCCTAATACAAGGACCAACTGGTATCATTTAGTGCTGGCACGAAAGGAAAAGAGAAGCTTGCTGTTACAGACATCAGCTAGAGGGACAGTGGGGGAGAACTGATTCACGCCAGCCCCACCTAAGGCGTTGGGTACATCTGACATTTAAAGACACATCATGAGGCATCCTGATGCTTCTCTTGGAGTAGAACTTGTTTCATCGCCACACCCTAGCCTCACACAGGCCCTTAATGTTTTTAACTATAACTCCCTTGTTTTCTGACAGCACAGCAGAGAGGGGAAGAGGAGGAAACACATTAGTCCCTAAAACATGTAGTGAAAGCAAATAGGAGAGGGACAAGCACAGCTTTATTTTTTTAAAGCGACAAGCTTTGGAATTACACAGAAAATAGCAGGTGCTTGCCTCTTTTTTGCCATCACTATTGTTCAGCATGGTTCAGAAAGCTTTGGGGAAGAGGGTATATTGAAGTGGCTTCCTACATGTAGTTCTCAGTTTCACAGGTGTAGCTCAAGGGTGGGGTGACCCATGCTGTGGCAGTAATTCTGTTGGATAAACACGTCCAGCCCTGGTCTCCTCCCTGGAAGGAGCTCGTTTGTTTGAAGTGGGCATACCAAAACTTCTTTGGTAGTGGTTACTGAAAGCACCCAGAAACCTATTCTCCACTTGACTCTGGATCGGCAGGAAAATATAGAAGGCTAGCAGGGTAAGATATATTTTTCCATGTCCCAAAAGCTCTGTTGCTGGTATTCTGAAGTGGATAATTTATCAAAATATGCCTTCATTTTTCTCTGAAAAGTTGAGTTTTCTATTTTTTTCTCAGCAGGGAACATTTTAACCTAATTGCTTTGTGTCCTATCTTCTAGCTCTGGTATATGCTTTTGAACCAATCAAAAGTATATATCCAAATCATTACAGTAAACAGAGAGGTAAACTATTATGTCCCTAGCTGCTTCTGGGTTAGGTGGCACCAAAGTCATCATGAATTATTCTATTAACTGGATTGTGTGGCCTTAGATCCCTTCCTTGTTCATGTCCAGAGAGGATAACGGTTTGCATTGTCTGGTATATCCAGGATGACATTAAACAGTTCAGAAGTTTCCTTTGGGAACAGAATAAACTCATCCTTTCTCGCCTCCCCATTCATGAACATAAATTCTCCATTTAAAGGAAACCTATGATCTTAGTTTTGTCTGTTTCTTTAATAACACCAGGAAATTGGGATCAGTTAAGTCCATACAAAACTCACCATGTGACAAATATTACATTCCCCCCCCGTAAAGTCAGTCATTGATCGAATGTTAAATCTTTCACAATTTTGTATATTTCTTCAAGCACTCCTTTTTTTTAGGGTCATAACAAATAAGCCAATATTGCTTTTGTTCTTATCCATTTTCTCCTGAGTACAAAGGCTTTCTATTTGTTAGAAGTTCTCAAAGGTAAATGACTTAATAAAAAAAAAAAAAATTTCTCAAACGTAAAGTGCCAAGATGGGAGGATAATATACGACAACATGATTTCGATACACTGAACAATGTCACTACTTTCCTACAGAATTTTTCTGCTGCTGAGTTTGATTACCAAAGAAAATAATAATTAGCACTTCCAGCAGCACTTAGGATGCACAGGCAGCCCCCAAGATACCAACACCTGACTTACATACACCTCACATTTATGAACATAGGCTACTATAGGAAGTCCCCATTACAAACATCAACTGACATATGACTCACACTTATGAACAGAGGCTATTACAGGTAATAGGCAATGTACTTATTCCAACACACATACAAAATCAACTTATGAACAAACCTACACGACTTTTCTTGTTCGTAACCTTGGACTGCCTGAACCAAGCATTGAAAGGATTTTTCCTTGATTAACATTTTAAACTTTAAGACCTCTCCATAAGGGATAGGTTTCTCTGTTTTCCATATTAGGAAACTGAGGCACAGAGAAGTTGAGTAAAGTGTCCAAGGTCACACAGCAAGTAAGCTCTAGAGCTGGGATTAAAACCCTATGACCTAGCACCATAACTCACACTCTTAAACTCTGAGGTATAATTTTTGTCACCAACTAAAATACTCCTGAGCACTACAACTTCCACCTTCTATTAAATTACTTTTTCCTTTCTTGAATCCTTTTTGGGGACATAAGCTCTATGATTAAGTGGTAACTGAGTGATTTTTCAGACATACCAACTGCTTCATCTCTTTGATAAGATTAGATCCTATTATTTTTGTTGTCTCAAAAGTTTTCTCCCCTAATTCTCAATATTTTTGGTCTCAGTAAAAATGATTCTGTTTCTCTTTTGCTAACAGATTTCATGATCATGTGAATGAAAAAAACAGTAGTTTTAAAAAGAACCATGAAAAATGTACCCAGGTATGTTTGAGCATTTGAAAACAGGCAAAATCCAGGAACGGATAAGCAGCTTTCCATGTCTCAGGAAGTAATTTGTATCTCAGAAATCCCATTTCCCTTTTACAGGCAGGCAGTGGGCACGTAAGCCTCGTATGACATAGGAATATGTTTGCTTAAAGACTTACCAGGTCTGGTGCCAGTTCTGGTTTATGAGCACAGTCCTGACTCTTGCTCGGGAGGTGGTGAATTATAATAAATGTGTTCAAGGACATTAGATCACATCTGCAAAGAGAGTCAGCGAGTATGTAACATACGGCGTGGAAGAAAGTTCGACACATTTCTGGTTAAGGAAAAGCAATTTTTTTTTTGAGGTCTTAACTTCATCTTCCTGTTAATCCTCAACTATAAAAAGTAGAGAATCAATTCTTTTGTCATTAAATTAACTTTCAAATCTACTAAACCATATCTTAGGAGATAAATTAGATGACAGCTTTGATTTCACTTCACAGCCTTGACTTACTTTCGGTTCATTTTCATCAAGGTAGCAGACTGAATGAATGCATTTTACAAAACAGTAGTTGTTGAATTCTGATGAGTGTGTGTGTGTGTGTTCATGCGTGAGCGCGCGTGTGTGGTATACATTTAGGGATAAACTTGTGCTTCAAGGTGGAAACTTGGCACTCTAAGTTGCAGTCCAAATTATTTTTTGTGGCTTAGTTATAAACCTACAAAAACACAGCCTTATGATGTAAATGCTGACATAACCTTTTCAGATACCCAGCTATAAATCAACGTGCTATACAACACCATATTTGAAAAGTCAAACTAGGTAAAATACTGAGTTAATGTATATTGAGAGAAAGAAAAAAAGTCAATTAGTTAAATACTTTCAGTTTTACTTTTGAATGAAATATAGGCACTGTATATAAGTAATATTAAAGTCAAAGTTAGAAAAAGGCAGAGATATTTCAATTAGAGGTTTCCTATTTTACAATTCAATATCAAATCTACGAATGCCCTTGGGAGTTGTTTCCCCAAGGAATTACATTCCATCTGACATGATTTGCTGGAGATTGCAAAGGTGCTCAGCTTCTCATTAGCAACCGCGGAAGGCTAAAGAGCAAAGGGGAATCAAATGGAGTATTACGCCGGCCAGCAGAATTCACATTGAATACTTGATGTCATGTGTCATCTGACACTGGCTTTTCCATCAGGTCGTTTCAGGATAAGGTGCTACTGAAAAAGCATAACCACTCTCAGTAGGTGAACTGCTGACAAGTTTCAGGGGTTTGGCTGGCATTCCAACGTTTATTTGAGTTAATCTTCCTTCTCATTGGCTTGCAAAGCTCAGTGTAAACTGGCTTTTCACAGAACATGTTCATTGTTTCCTGGTCATACTGGTATTAGAAACACCACAAGAAAAGAGTTTAAGAGACAGACTTTGGTAGGAAGGATTTTCTTTAAGTGAGGAGTAACTTTCTGTTAAAAGGTATAAAGAGTATCTGTTTATTGTTTATTTGCAACACAAGGCAACTGCAGGCTGTGGGGTTTACCAAAGCCTGTCTGATTTCTGTGCTGATGACTTGTTCCCAGGGTTTATCTGGAATTTACACTTTCTACAGTTTGATTGATTAAGTAGGTAGCAGGCACCAAGAGATAAAATCTGCTCTGAGAGTGTAGTGGGAATCTGTAGAAATTTTAGTTGTATTTTTAAGCTTGATAACTAAGCAGGGAACATGGTAGACTAAATACAAAATACCACATTTTACTGAATAACACCTTAGGGTTAACAGCTATTCTATTAAAACATATTCTACATTGATGATGATTCTCAAATTTCCATACATTATATCTCATTTGCTGTGAATAAAACCTGTGTTCCTTCCTCATGACAATGTGTACATGCTTATAAAATTCTGTTTATGTTCTAGTAATTGTTATGGACAAACTATTTTCCATTTAGATCTCTGAGAGTTTGGTTGAGTTTTTGCTTGGGGTTTTGAGTGTTCATCCAAAAAATAATAGCTGAGTACATTAGGAAGTACCAGCTTGGTTAATGGCTGGGCAAAGAGAAACATCCTACTGTTGGGCTTTGCTAAGGATAGATGTGAGAATACTGTTTCATCCTGGGAGCCAGATGAGGTCTCTTAAACTCCAAAGATCGCAAACCCTTCAAGTAGAAAAGGCAGGTCTGCAGCGCTTACTTGAGTGGGGTCCCAGCTGGCCCTGGTTAGCCTCTCCCTCTACGAGGCACGACTGCCTTTTTCATCCGGAGAGGGGGAGCGAGGCCCTGTCCCTCCGTGGGCTGTGTGAAGCGAAACGTAAAGAGGAAGTTGGGGACAGTTCCGCTTTGAGTCAGTACGCGGAGCGGGAGGAGCAAGCAGGACAAGCCCACGTGTTTCTCGAGATAAAGTAACCACACCAGGCTGGGCCAAAACGTGGAGCCCAAGGTGGCCGTGTTAGGCCAGTAGGAAGGGATCATGGTCCGCAGAGGAGGGCGGGGGGTGACTGCAGCTCGGACGGGGGGATTCCTCCCGCAGGAGCGGGGATGAGGCTGTGGGAGGAGAGGGAGAAACCCCCTTCTCCAGCACCCCACTTCCCTCTGACCCTCGGCACAATCTCCAGGCGAGGCACGGCCAAGAGCTGACTCTCCATAGATCAGCTGTCGGCTCGTCCCGGCAGTCGGGTGGGACTCGGGACACTAATGGGGGGTTCCCATACGGGACCGAATGTGCCCCCCACCTCCCACCGCGGACTTAATGGTGTGCAGCAGGGGGCTCACCAGAAAACTATTTCCAGATACTTCAGGCAGTTAGCTCTTTTCCAAGGCCCCCTGTCCCCCAAATCCTGAAGTCAATTCGTGAAATCCGAATGCACTCTGGAGACAGCACCAGGAAGCGTTTTCTAAAGTATAACAATCCTTTCACGGGTTTGCTCTTAGCAGCACTAGTCCCCCCATCCGTGGCAGGAGGGAGGCTGGGGTTAGAGTCCGTGGGAAAGGGGGCACAGGCCGCCTCCTCCCTCCGCTCAGCAGACGCAGCCACGGCTTGCGTCCCTTTTGCCAAGTCTCCTTTTGCCTCTGCTCTCAAAAGTGACATTCTGCACAGTCGGAGACTGGTGCGGAGCGAAGACGTGTAGCGCCAAGAAAATAAAGAGTCAGCTGTCCCGGCAGCTTTCGGTGCAGCCCTATTCTCACCGCCCCCGAGCGCCGTGGAAGTAGGAGGGACCAGATGAAGACATTTAGAAATTGGGTCTGCTCCACACTGATCCGGCTAGCCGGGGCGCAGCTGCGTGGAGGGGCTGGGGAGCTCCTTCCTGCGGTCGGGACAAGGGTGCAGCAGCTCCACCCCTTCTGCACCCTAACTTTGAGGTCAGAAGAAGGAAATTAAAAAGAAATGTTTAAGTTAACATACATATGATTGAATGAAACCAAATACCACGGGGACCCAGCAGAAGTTGGTATTCAGTCTTAGCAGAGATCTGGGAAGTGTGGGGGTGAGTGTGTGGGATCCCTGCCACACATAGGGTCTACAGCGACAGCCCTGTGAGCTCTGGGTTCCAAGGACCCCATACGTTGCAAGGGGAGAAAGGAAATGCACCTATACGCCGTGTTATAAAACAAACAAAATGCAACAAACCCCCCTATGATGGCAAGACCCATGCTTTTGAAACTGTGTACTGGCTGCTGGAGACTGAATTATAGAAACTAGAGAACTTTCTCTGAGTGGATCTGAGATGACCTACATTGGATATTGCCACATGGCCTCTTATGTAACAACTGTTTGGGTGGAGAATTGGGAACTTTCAGGACTTAACTATGACTATGAAGGAAACGTTCATAGGAAAGAACATGTGTGACATGAAATGTAGATAAAGTAAACTTACTTTTTAGCTACCTGCATATGACTTGGCAAAATGAGAGCCTAGGTAATCACCTTGTGGGAATCGAATATCTTCCAAATTCTTTAGTAACCTTGGGAATTCATTAAGAACAGCCGGAGCTGTCACGAGGGAAGTGTTGAGTGGATAAGGTTGAAAGAGCAGTAGATTAAGCTTCCTTTATTCCTTTCTTATTACATCACAAGGACGTCTGTGTTCCTGGCTGAATACATTAAAAAAAAAAAAAAAAGAGGAAACTTTAAATAATGATAAAATGTCAAGCAACTTCAGACCTTTGTTGACATTTACTCCCTTGAATTGTATCCTAATGACACTATGAATTATAGTACTAAAGTAATGTAACTGAAAGAAGAAAAAAGAAACCAACACCCCCAAACAAAAATACCTTAACACATCCTAGGAAAAGCGAATGATCATCATCTCCTTGGGAGCAGTCATCCTGGGGTGCTAGTACTTAACCCAGTACTTCCGCAAAACCATTTTTTGGTCTCTCTGCAAAAATCTACAGCTCCAGACATTACTCTGAATACCTGACTCAGAGCATGCCTCGGCCTTGGCAGTTGGCACATGCATCTCGTCTAGCACCCCCATTTTATGGGGGAACTTGATCTAGAAAGATCAAGTGATTTGTCCAAGGCCATGGAGAGCTGGGACCAGTACCAAGATCTGTTTTCCAGGATAGCATTTTTGCCATAAAATCCTTCTGCCTTTTTCCTTTGTGGGTGGACTTAATTTTTGGATTTTAAAAATGTGTGAGTTATTCTAAGCCAAGTCTGGTGAATAAAATGGTTGATCAACGCTGTGCAATGAGGCAAATGTTCATTGTGCACTGAGTGTCCAAGGCCTCCTGGCAAGTACTGCATAGGATACAAGAGATTCTGAAGTATAGGCCATGACCTTAAATTAACAATAATTGACAGGTGAAAAATATGACCTATGATTACAATGTAATTGAGAATAGTGCCGTTGGGTTCTTGATTCTGTACTATGTTCCTTTAATCAATAGATTTGGATTTATAAAACCAGCAGAGAAAGTGCCTACTTTAGTTAAGTAGTTATTTGCTGTGTCCTTCTTTGAAATTCACAATGACGGGATTGGAAAGAGCAAAATTATTAGCTTTTGAAAAGCATGATGAGTCTTTAAAGTGAAAATGAGACCTAACATTTTAGGTAAGGGTACAATTATTATTTTCTGGAAAACTGTTGGAATTTTTAGGATATTTGTACACTGCCAAGTTGCTGTGTGAATACCTTTGGGGAAACAACACATCCGTTCTGTAGTGACAGACCTTTAATCATTTGAGATTTTCAAATACGCTCAGCTCTTCAATCTGCTGCTTTTTAAAATACTGAAATAAATATAATAAATACCTTATTATTTCATTTGTCTAGTACAATTAAGTCATATTAAGTGACACAACTAACTTAGAAACATACAGTCATTGTCTTTCCTACTATTTATGCAAAAAAAATTAATGTCTTTTATAAGAATATCTTATTATTGACCTATTGTCCACAGAGTTCTTAATTAGTTCTTTAATGAAAATGTTTGCTTAGGATATTAACACTTGTTGAACACACTTTAGATGTCTGGCATATTTTATATATTGTTAATTATGTATTTCATTTATATACTTCATTCTCATAATATGCACTCTACATTATTTCATTTATACATTTAATTTTCATAATAACTGTCTAAGTAAGTGTTACTAACTTAGTAAGGAAACTGAGGCTCTGAGATGCTAAGAAATAAATCATCCAAGGTCATGGAATGAAAAAGTAGCTATGCTGAAACGTCAGTCAGATTTGTAGGTTGCTAAGCTGTGTTCTTTTCACTATACTATCTGGGTTTTGTGGACTCTCTGTTACAATCGGTGTTATACACTGCAAGATGACTAGCCTTGTGGGAAGAATGAGTTGGGAATAAGTGATTCAGAGAGCAAAAAATGGTAATTAGCTAAATGATCTAGAAACTCTCAAGCCTCGTTCTTGGCCTATCACATTTCTCTGAGAGACCTCCGAGGGATATGTATGCACAGGAGATAATATCTGGGAAACAAGCACTCTACTGAGATCTGTGGCTTTGATCACATAGTTCTGTGGATTTTCTTGGGAATCTAAAATGGACCTTGTGGAGAATCCCTGATCCCCTACTTAGGCAAGAAGTGGCCCAAATTTGGTGTCCACATAGCTCCTAAGGGAGTACGGAGTGGAGAGGCACTTACTTCTTCTTACATGGGACCAAAGTCTGATCCTGTTTTACTTTGCAGGGAAGAAGTAAATCCAAAGAGACAGGTGTCTGGCAGAAAGATCAAATCCTAGAGCCCTGTACCTTTTAATCCTCATCATCTGGCATATTCAAATTTTTAACTTCTATCTTCAACCTTATGAGAATTATTGGCCCAGGGACAAAAACATGTTCTTGTCTATTGATACATCCATGACAGATGGATTAAGGATAGTAGAAATGGACACAGGACAGTATAGAGAAGAGTAGATAAGCTCCCAGCTTCCCTGAGCTCTCAGGGAGCATTGGGATTGGCCTGACAGATGTCCAAGTTATGATTCTGTCTTTATTTATCCTGTGCCCTCATCTTCTGAGTTAGCCTATGTCTATTTTCAGGTTAGATGAAATCATTTCAATAGCAGGATAAAAGAAATACCTAAGAATCATATTTGACCAAGTTCTTAGTATGTTTTAGTAGAAATGAATTGACATTTTGGGACTGAAAACTTCCAGAGAAGCGAAAAAAAAAAAAAAAAAAACCAGCAGTCACTCACAAAAAAACAGTGTTCTCTCAATCTGTGGCAAATGGATCTAGTTAATGAATACAATTATTGTGGAGTTCCAACTTTTCCCCCTGAAACCTATCCCCAAGACAGTGCCAAACTTCTAAACATCAATGTATATTATATAAATAGGGATTTGCATATATGTGGTTCTATGAAGGTAGGACTGTTTTTTTCTATGAATAGGAATGAAATATCATTCATTGTCCTAGTTCGAATAGATAAGCAAGGGCAAGAAGTTCTAAAGATTCTTCGTGAATTGAGATAATTCTGAGATAAAATACCTATTTGAGTCCCAAAAGAAAAATATTACTATTTTATCTTACTCCTTATATGTTCCAGAGTGCATTTTATGTTTTTGTTTTATAAAATTAAATTCAGTGTAATCGATACTAAACTGTCCAAAATTTATAGCTTCTTCCTGGCTAACAAAATCCCCACTTTGCTTTGGCAGGCTTTATACCAGCTCCCGGAAATCAGTCAAGATTAGACCCATTATTGGACCCCTTGTGGTAATCCTTTCCGGTTGATAGATACTTGCTTCTCCAGCCTTCTTTGCAGCAAGAGAAGGCCACGTGACTCAGTTCTGGCCAATGAGACACAGAGGAATGCTAAAGAAATTATATACCTGCTGCTTTCTTCCTGCCTGCTTGAGACCCTGAAGTAGGAAGGTGATTCTCTGAGGTGCAGCAACTTCTTGCAGTCATGGGGTAACAATCATGGGAAGAAAAGGCAATCCCTTGTGGGTGGCAGAGCAGAAGGATAGTTGACCTGTTGCGTTCAGCATAGAAACACATGTCCCTCCTTCCCTGAATAAGATATGGTTCCTGTTAGTGAGCTTGAAGTGTAGTGAATTATAATACACTTAGATACGTCATGGGAAAGGAAGCTGAAGAGGCTTCAAGAATTTTATTTACTTATTTTTTGAGACAGTCTTCCCCTAGAGTGCCTCTAGAGTAGAGTGCCTGAGTGTCTTCATAGCTCACAGCAACCTCAAATTCACGCTCAATTTACTTGCCTCAGCTTCCCAAATAGCTGGGACTACAGGCACCCACCATGTAGCCTGGCTATTTTTTTAATTTTTCAGTAGAGATAGGGTCTTGCTCTTCCTCAGGCTGGTCTAAAACTCCCGAGCTCCAGTGATCCACCCGCCTCAACTTCCCAGAGTGCTGGAATTACAGGTGTGAGTCACTGTGCTGCCTTCTGGATTATTAAGGGTAGCATGAATGAGGGCCCTCATTCATCTCAGAATTCTAAAAGATGGTGTGTGCAGATCAGGAGTGATTGGTACCGAGAGGCACTGAGAAGTCCTATAAGGAAAGGAATGTGAGCAGAGTGACCAGCATGTACACAGGCAGAGTGACACGAAGAACACAGCTTGATGGCTGAATTTCTGCTATGAACTATAGGAAAGCTGGAATATCAACTGCCAAGGAAGCGACGATGATGGCTGAGGCTGGAGACGGGGCAGAATCCTGATCTTCAGAGGACTTAGGGCAGACTGAGGATTTTGTATTTTATTCTGATGATGAGGGAGTGATATTTAGGGAAGCTCATATATTATACGACTTTATTTTATACATTATATATTATAGTCTAGAGATTCCAGAACTTGGAGAAAGAGATATGTTGGGGTAAGGAAGAACTTGGGGGATATAATATTTATTGCTGTAACAAAATACCAAGGCTTCATTAACTATTTTATACTTTGGACCAGAGTAGCAGGAAAAGCTCCTGCTGGTGTCAGCAGGCAGTTTTCATACATTAACATTAGGGGATCATGTCTCTGGCTTTGAAGCAGGTGAAGCAGGTTCTTAAGCTAAAGCATCCACACCAGTTGGGAACAGGGGCTTTCTCAAGGAATGGAAGCGTCCTTCTAAATCCAGGGAAGTGTCAGAGCACGTGTTAGGCATCTAACAAGGAGGCCTTTCTGGCTCCCTTTGGGTGCTGACTCTGTGTTCTCAAGGGCAGTTGATAATGGGGCACCGTAACCACAAGAATGCCCCTGGGAACAGTAAAGCAGGCTGCTGCATACCTGAGCAGCGGCTCATGTTTCTCCATCTCTTACAAAGGTGGAAAAGAGGCAAACTGCTCCAGTTTATAGATTTATCAGCTTGGGCAGCCCTTAGGGAGTATGTGATGAGTGTGTGTGTGGGGGGGTCTGTGGCAGAGCTGAGCACAGATCCCGTCTGTGTCCCACAGGCGTGTGGCCCTCACATGGCCAGGAAGGACCACTTGACCAACCATTACCACCATGTCGGCTGTGGAGCCTGCCAGAAGCCTGCCTTCTAGTACTTTGGCTCCCCAGCCTGAAAGACCAGTGACCATGTTGCTCTCCACCATGCAACCTGGGCTCCAACCTCCCTGCCTCGAACTTGAGAGATCCCAGACTTCATAGGGTTCTGTGAACACACACTTGCTTTGCATCTGCTAACGTTCCTGGGATGTCCTTCCTTTCTCATTTGCTTAGTGGAATCCTGTTTGTCCTTTAAGACCATCTCCGAAGTCCTTTCCTCTGGGACGATTCTCCCTCCTCCTAGTACTACAGTAAAGTGATTACTGTGCCTCCGACAGGTTCCTTTTATCCCTTAACTCACTGAATCTTTATGTTTTATAAATCTGTCTTTCACTAGACTGGGCCTTAAACTCTTGAAAGTAGGGACATGTTTCACTTATCGAGATTACACTTGGTGTATTTCCCTAGTGACAATTAAAGAATGAATAAGTTTTGGAGGAAGGAGGTTATGTTGAGATTTCTTGACGTTTGTCTTTGGAGTAGTTTGGGAAACAATATAATAACTGGAAAAAATACTGTTATAAAAGAGGGAAGGTTCCCACTACCTCATCCCAGTTTTCACAGTAAAAATTAATAGTGCTAAGTCATGTTGATAGGATGTACCCTTGATATGATGTGCTGAATGAATGGCACTTGGCCTCTCTGGTCTTCTTCTCAAATACTTATAAGCCCAGTTATAATTTTAGAACATCCTGAGACAAATCCTAGTCAGGGGACATTCTACTAAACAATCTGAATAATACTCCTCATGGTCATCAAAATCAAGAAAAGTTTGAGGAATTATCATAACCAAGAAGTGTCTCAGGAGATATGATGCCTAAATGTAATATGGTGGTGTCCTGGATAGAGTCCTGTAGCACATAAAAAGGACATTAGGGAAGAACTGAGGAAATCTGGGTAAAGAATGGACTTTAGTTAATAATACTACCATAGATCAATTTTAGTTAGTTGTTGATAATGGGAGATAGGGTGCAGGTATATGAAGACTCTGTACTATCTTGACAACTTTTCTATAAATCTACACTAATCACTTAAAAAAATTCAAATTTTGCCATTAGAGCAGAAAAAGGTCAGGGAGGCTTAAATATGGAAGATGTTGATTATAAGGATTTTTTAAAATTAACTCGAAGTTAAGTTTCTTCAAAGAAACATAGATTCCTACTATTGTTTTTATAGACCTGTATCTCCCTCTCTCTCTTTCTCTTTTTTCTCTGACACATACACACACCTGAAGCTGAATATTTCATTTGTCTATACAAAATTGTGAGGAAAGAGAGGCCACTACCCATATCCCAGGATGAAAACAACAAATCAAAGGCAAGAATAGTGAGCAGCGCGGAATGAAAGATAAGGCAAGTGAAACAGATTACGAAGATGCTGACTTATCTCTCTGACAACAGTAAAGGTTAGGGAGCTCAACCTCACTTAATCTACTTTTGGAAATTAAAAAATAGATATAAATTTACTTTGGATAAGACCTTTTGGAATGACACAGGGTAGGAGTCATTTCCTTTGACCTGGATGGTTCCACTATAAAACAAGCTTAATGAAATCAGTTTCATTATGCTGATTTCATTATCATGAGACCTTCTTTCTCATCTATTGTTATAACCCTAATTCATGGAACAATGCCTGACATATGGTAGTCACTCAATAAATACTCATAAAAGAATACATAATAAACCTCAGTGTGACATTGTGCTGATGGCGAGGAAGTCTAGATACATTGTCCCACCTATGCCTCTTGGGAACTCTGTCTTAAGGATTCTCAAAGTCATAGAATTAGCAACAGGCAGAAATAGGGCTTCAACTCTTTTCTGTCTGGGTGCGAATTTCATGTTCTTTCAGGGCTAAAGTAGTGCTGACACACTACTTTACTAAAAAACGTTTGTGTCCTTAGTGCCTGGCAGATAACAAGTATTCCACAAATGCTAGACAAAATAAGTATCAGTTGCGTAAGTATTACTTCTGAGCATTCAGTAGGCTATTTGCCCTAATCTTTGTCCATCAACACAATCCTGAAGTGTTTGTAGCTATGATAGTCTTAAGCATTTGTAATTAACCATACATGGTAGCCTCATACTTAGGCTTAGACTTTGGGCCAAGTGAGTGTATTTCCATCTGATACTGTGTTCGGTTTTTGGAATTACCATACTCAGTTACTGATTTATTTTCCGTGGGACTTGTTAGATATAATATGAGCTTATATGGTGTCTCTACACATATATATAGCTTTATAGGCCTAAAATAGCCTTTCAAGTCTGAATTTGTAGGACTGGTGGGCTGAAGATCCTTTTAGGAGGTTATAAGATTATTAGCTGATATTGATTTTTTGTGGTAAAGCACAAAGAATGAGATCTATGTCTACAAAGACAATAGATGAAGCTGGCATAGGGTCTAGCCTCTTGGTCTGAGAGATGTGGCCACTGGGAGGAAAGAGAAGAGCCAACAGCTGGCAGCACAATTTTTAGGAGAGACACATTGAGAGTACAGTCTTGATTCAGTCCCCTTGGGATGGAACTGAGGAGGGGACACTTATCTGTGGCTCCAGTGCTCCCAGACCAGCAGGAGCACTGGAAGCAACTCACGCTCATGGCATGAACCTCACTGTTTCCATAGAGGACACTAGGAATAGGCTGTGTCATGATTCCAGGAGGAAAGAGTAGGAATAGTGGAATGTGAGCAGACATAGTTCTGAGCACTTGGATGAAACCTTCATGGGATGCTTGGACTAGCAGGAAGAGGGCTCGAGAGAGTGCTGAGCTCCTGCAGTTATAAAGACAGGGATAAAGAGCTGCTGTGGTTTGGACAGTATTATTACCAAGACTTTACATAGGAAGGAGGACTAGAAGTATAGTAGAACCTCTTAAGTTGACCACCCAAGGGACTGTCACAAACTGGCCAACATATGGAGGTGGTCAGTATGAGGAACTAGGCTACTGTTCTGATACATACATGCGGTGCATATCCATGAAAATCAGATTAATTTAAGGAAGTGGTCAAAGTAGGGAGGTTCTACTGTATTCAGGTTATGGGCACACCTATCCAACAATAACTTCTACAGAGAATTTGAGTATTAAAATAATTATCACTAAGGAAATGCCCGAGTAGAAAAATACCTGAGGCCTCTTGACAGAGGGAGAAACTCACGTGGAGTGACAAGTGAGTCAGTGTGGTTGATTTGGGCTTACTGAAATGAAAGGGATTGGTATGAGTGCCGTCTCTTGATATTCTTGATAAGTACTTGATAAGCAGCATTAGCAAGAAAGTTTTGCAACAGGGAATTTCATCACTAAGGGAACAGTGACCAATTCTCTGCACATCATTATATAAAAATAGTGATGGTATGTTGGATTAAGAGTACCAGCAAGTCTTAGATGGCTCTAACTGTTAGCCTAAAATGTATCTCTTCCTCTCAAGTGTTTAGGAGGCAAAGTGGATTTGCTCATTTCTGAGGTCTTAAAAGGCAGGGGAATGGAATTGCAGGTGGTCACTTACAGCCTAGGTAAATTAGCTTAAGAAAAGAAATTCCAGTGGGAAGCACAAGGCCAAAAGGAAATTTTTTAATAAGACCCATGCATTTTAAATTATATCTTGCTTTTGTATAATCTTCTCTGAGTTAAAAGAATGATAAATTGGCTGAACTTTAGGGAAGTAAAATATTATTCAAATCATAGCTTTTTAAGTCTTCAAATTCTACAATGAAAATTTTAGACATTTAAATAGATTCAATTACCATTAAGCTAAAAGTAACAACTTTTGTAGTTTTCTGATTAAACAGGCTTTGTCTTAATAAATATTTCCTTTGTCATTCAATTGACATTTCTCTTTCTTGCTGAAGTGTTTTGAAATAAATATCTTGACCTTGTTTTGCATTTCCCTGCCTCCACCCAGAACAGGAGCTTGGGATCCCTGCCTGCCTCACCTTTCTGTGTCTCCCATTGTCTGCACAGACTAGGAAGTTCATAACTGGTTGAATGTCTGAGAGAGTGGCACTGCTTGCCTTGGAGACTGCAAAATTCTGTTGCCATTTTCTCTCTTCTTTCCAATGTTGGATATTTGTGCACCTGCGTAAGACATTACTTGAGTTTTATCAATGGCAGTCCCAGGATATAGTTAACAAATTTTGGAATCACTGAAGTTTAATTAATTGATGAGTCATAAATCTTGCCTTGGAAATCAAGAATAGCTTTTTTGTCACTATACTTTGAGGACAGGGTAAAGCAGCCTCTGTAATATTGTTATTTTTTCTTCTAGGAGTATAGAGAAACTAAAATTAGGGGAAAAAATTGGTAAACATGGAACATGTCCTTTACTACTTAGGGAAGGAAAGTTGGATACTGCCTCGAAAAACTGCATTAAAGATTAAAAAAAAAGTGTTAATTGACGAAGCTTTATGGACTTTTGGCGTGGAGACTTCAACTTCTCTTGCACACAGGGCATTGCTGAGAACAAGTTTCTCCAATTTTTTATTTCACTCTCAAGATAGTTCTGGAACAAGTTAATCATTATTTCTGGAAAAAATTGAAATTAATATAACTCTTGAGGATCAGGAGAGAGCAGACGAAACCCAGAAAGTGTAATGTGCTGTGTTTGGCTGGGAATCCAAAGCTGAACCAAATGTATTTTGGCATCTGACCTCAAACCTTATTGTTCTTGTTTGTAATAGTATTTTCTCGCCTATACTGCCTCTCTGTGCTTTGAATAAATGAGGTTGCTCACAGCTGAGCTGATTGCCATGGTTACAGGCAATCTGTGCGTTACATCTCCTGGAAGCAAAAAAAAAAAAAAAGGGTATAGTTGAAGGTAAACATTGCCCTTCTTTTACTGAAGAACAATTCTCTCATGGTGGCACCCCTGACTCAGGCTTGTGTGGAAAACGTTGTGGGAATGCATTAAGGTTCAGGTACAAGTCCACCCTCCTGCCCCTTTCACAAATGCATGCTCTTGGTTCCTGATGCTATTTTCGTTTCCAGAAGGTCAGCTAACTTGGTTTTCAGAGTTTGGGGGCTGGGAGCATGTTTAGATTTGCAGACACAAAGAAATCTGTGAGACCTGTAAAATTATATTTATTATTATAACGTATTTGGTAAGCACCAATATTGTCATTGGCATCAAACATTGAGCCCTGATATTTCCGATGTTGCAACACCTACCACTAACAGAGTTGGTAGTAATGCCTTTTCTTGACCATCCTCTTAGAGGTGGGTCTTCATACTTGGTCGGTAAAAGGCTAGGTGACATTCAATCTCATTTAATTTAACCCATTTCCCAAGCATGTATTGAGAGCCTACTGCATGCCAGATGCTCTGCTAGGCTCTGGAAATACAAAGATGAATTAATCTCCTCTCTCTTATGCACTTGAGTCAGACAACTGGTGTCTTTCCAAGGATCAAAGAGTGAGCTATAAATAAGACTTCTTTAGACTTTTTATTTAGGTTTTCCAAATAACTTGACTATATCTGAGAGTACCTAATGCTGTTTAAGAAAAGTTGCCGGCGTGAGAAGCTGTGATTGCCTCTGAATGTCTCGTTAGTCCTGGAGGCTGGAGCTGGTACCTTCTTACTTACTCTATACATCTTTTAATGTATTTTATACTATATTTCAAGTTGTTTCCTTGTTTCTCTGTTTTTTTTCCATTGCACTCCTTTTGTCCTCCCGATAATATATGTATAGATGGTTTTAGCTCCCCTTTTCTCTCTTATTTTAGCTAATTCCCTTGGTTATTGTAATTCTATTGAAATTGGAATAGAAATAGGGAAGTTAATGTTGTAAATTCACTACCAGTGAGTTCATACTTTTCTAGCATAAGAAAGATATTCATGGCATGAACTAAGCTGACGGGTTTGCTCTCTGGAAGGAAGAGGTTTTGTTTCTTTGTTATGGATCTGGCTTTTGGGCAAGGATTGCTATTTTGTACAAAGCACATTTTAAGCTGGATTCTGTTGTGTGGGAAGAGATCCAAGGAAAGCTCAATGTTTTAGGTAAACTGGTCAGTACCAGATCTTGATTGAGATATATTCATTCCTTTCCTGTTGGTTTAGAGTGGTCGGATCAGTCTTTTAGCAAAATGGCTTTTAGAAAATGTTTGTTCATCTTCAGATTTGAATATGGGCAGGAAATCTTACTTTCCTATCTCTGAAGTAAGAGAAACTTCTAGAACTGGACACATATTCCAACAAGTTAGCTGGCATTCCAGAAGAGATCTTTAAAGAGCTCTCTGGGAGAATTAAAATAGTGATGTAAAAATTTTCAACATATTCATTTCTACAACACTCATGCCAGTTGCTTTCCTTTGCCAAAGTGGGTTAAGTTTTTAATTTTGTCCAAAATAAATTGTTTGGTGCTTAGTTTGTTTAATGGACTCTTCGACTTCAGAAGGATTCTTAGGCCTTTTCATTTTGTCTACATATTATTGAGATTATTTAACTTTTTGCTAGGATGTGAAAGGGAAATACTGGGCCTGTGTTTTCCCCTTTTTGGCCACAGTGGGCTGTGGCTCCTGTGTTTGCTTGTGACAGCAGTGCACCTTAGAATTGGTATGAAGGAGGTGTGCCCATTCATGGAGTGGGGAAAATCTATGAATAGTGAGAATTTTGGCTGAATTATTAGAGGTATATTTTTGCAAAACTTTTGGACAGCAATTTTTAGAGCCCCAATAATTTACTGGGTCAATCTCCTTGCTTACTGAGGATAATTGCTGCGAAAGGTATTAGTCAGTTTCCAAAAGGGTAGTATTTGGAAACTTACTAGGTCTCTTGGTTTCACATGGCAATTAAAGCAGGAGTGTGTTTTAGAGCACCCAACCCCATTATTTTCTAACCTGGTAGATGGCAACCACCTGAAATAAACTATCCATGCAAAATAGGCTTTTTAATCCTGGCACTAACTTCTTCTTTACTATTTCTTTACTTCTCAGTTTTAGTTGCCTCCGTTATCACATATAAAACCCAGAAGCCCAATTAATTATTCACACTGTAGTTTTGACAAAAGGAAGAAGCCCTATTTTTTATGTAGTTATTTGCAAGGATATAGGACAGAGAGCAGAGCTAACTTTTCAAGTAACTACATTCGTGGAAGAAAAATAGTGCTGTGGAAATGATGCTTAGACGCTAGTCAATAGACATAAATTCTGGCATTGAGACTGCCATTAGATGTCTGGCAAGGTGGTAAATTTTTCTAAGTCTACATTTCCTCATTCTGACAAATGAAAATGTTGCGCTTAGATGTTTTCCCATTTTTTAAAACCCTGATATTCTATGGTTTGGAAATTTATAAACCACAGATGTTGATTATAGTAATTAAAAATCCCTCTTCCTGACCAAAGTGCTATCTTTATATTAACCAAGATGTTAGAAGCATACCTTTATGAAAGGAATATTCTTAATTTAGTTAAACTAAAGCTATCAAGAATTCTAATTAATAGTTCATATTTAAAAAGCTGTTCACTCTTAAGTAAAAGGAAAGCTTTTCTAGAAGGGCTGTGGGTAGTATTTGGAATGTGTGGACATCTGGCATGAGTCCTTTTCTACCTTGTCACTGATATTCCTCCCTCCCCAGGAATCCCAACGCCAGTATGCTCTTAAACTTCATTTCTCTGGATTGTAACCTCTTACTCCTGGAGTGATGCCTTGGCATTCTACTGAGGGTGACAAAGTGAAACTCTGTCTTTAAAAAATAATAATAATAACATTTTCTTTTTTTTTTGGCTGGGGCTGGGTTTGGACCTACCACCTCCGGCATATGGGGCTGGTGCCCTACTCAATGAGCCACAGGTGCCATCCAATAATAACATTTTCAATAGAGAACCATAGATTAAAAAAAAGATATTTAAAGTAAGAGAATATTACTAAGAGAATCTTTAGACAATATTGAAACAATTTTTCTGTATTTTCTCTAATGGTTACAATATTGGGGAAACAGAAAAATCATAGTTAGTTGAAAGTTCACACTCAAATTCAGAAAATATTGATTGGAGCCGAGTACTCTGAGGCTTCTGATGTACGCTTTACCTTCTGTTCTATTGTCACTACAATAAAAGCATAAGGTTTTTCTCAGGTGATGAAAGTGAGTATCAATAAACTACTTGCCCAAGGATTTAAACTGAGTATCTTGGATCCAAGTATCAAAGAAGAAGATTGTCTGAAAGTTTTCTTTTTCCCAAGAAATTAAATTTTTCAAGTTCTCACAATTAACAAATGTTATGCTGACCAAGTGAAGGTTACACTAAAAAGACAGATGACTTGGAAGTAATATATCAAAACCAACTGCTCGCTTTTGCAATTATGTGATTTGTATATGTAAATGGATTCACTTAGGTAAACGATCTCCCGAGGGGGTTTCCCAGGTCATAGTAATCTGCTTAGCCCTTGTTTTTCAAGAGATAATGTAAAGGTAAACACCGACCCATGTTTCAGCAATTATCAGATTAACCAAAATACACATCATTTGGATTTATCTCCATGCTATTATGGAGCTATATTACAATCATCACAGCTATGCTCTAAGAGCTCAATTTGTCTTGGATGTTGAAGGTTGTGTCATGTTAAATTTATGTCTTGGAGAGTGGTAAATTTGTTAAACAAAACATGGTGAATAGCTTTTCAAAGCTCAAAGTATGGAAGTATGTTTTTAATGTTAGAGCTGATTTATATCAAAAAGTTAATAAAGGTTTGCAATTTTTAATACTCAAAGGAAAGAACTCAGCAATCAGTGTCATAAATTCCTGTTTTAAGGTCCAAAAAAATAGGTTTGAGATTGGTTTGAAAAATTGTCACAGTTTTCGCTGCCTTTTAGGCCTGTTTGTTTAATGAAACATTTTCAAAGACCAGAAATGACTTGCTGCACATTCTCTTCCTCCTGGGAAAAACCTGCCTGGAAGACAGGAACCTTTAGAAAATAACATTAACATAGAAAATTAACATAGAAAATAAAATTAACATAGAAAATAATAAGGGAGGGTTTACCCAGCAGAAGGATGAAGCACTTCACCAACCTTGTGTCTGCTGTGTCATCACTTTTCTGATGCCATTTCTTAACTTCCTACAAGTGCTGGGAAGGCCTGGGTACTCTAAGTGGGAGCATTCAGTGTCCTGTGCTCAGTGTCCGATAGGAAAGGATTCTTTATTTTTTTATGTCCATGCAGAGAGACATGGATCAGAAGAATGGTGAGAAAAACTAAGTTCCACTTAAAAAGCTCAATGAAACAGATACCTTAAGTTAGCATGAGCTTATGCAAAGAAACTCATGTTCCTCAGCATGTAGCATGAAGAACTTGAAGCTTCTTTCCCTGCCTGTGAGCATATTGATGTCAAGCAAGTTCTGACCACTCAAGAAGGCCAGGGTTCTTAGCCTTGGCTGAGTGCAGTGTGGACTAAGATGATGCATGTTCATCAAAAAACACAGCTAAGAGGCTCATCTTGCCATATCCTCAAAGTTCTCAAAGGCTCATCTTGCCTTATTCATGGAGTATCTTCTTCAGAAGATTTGATTCTCTATGCACGCTTTACTCTGTCTCCTAAGGATAGTGGGGAATGTGAATGAACCAAGGCTCTCTCACTTTGCATGAAACACAGAAGGGAAAGATTGGAAGGACTACCTTGCTTTCAGCTTCTGTTCAAGGTAAAGAAAAAGAAAAAAGAAAAGAAATGAAGGAAGGAAGGAAGGGAGGGAGGAAGGGATAGAGAGAGAAAGAGAGAGAGAAAGAAAGAAAACGCATACCTGCCTTTACGTAAAGTCCTGTTCAGTCTCTGAGAATGCCCCCTCAGTGATCTGTCCTACACCCCAGGAAACACCTGCCTCTCCAGTTGGCCCTTTGTTGGTTAATGATCATGTGTCAAGGGGAAATAGCATTTCCTCCATGTTGGATGTTTCTTTGTTAGAGCACATTCAAGCACTTTCCTTTCCTTTCCTTTGATGGAGGAAAAATGCAGGATGATGAGAAAGCCCTGACTGACATCATTAGGTGACCTTAGCATTATAAAGCCATTCCAGCTCATCACTTGGACTTGAATATGCCTTAGGCTTAGAGTATATATTTGGAGTTTCCACTGTGTTCCATTTTCTTCTGAAGGGTTACAGAATTGGAACTAATAGAGAGAGAAAGGGTCCTCCTGAACATTACGTTTCATTTGGTGGGATTGTCCATTTTGTACTTTTCATAAATGTGTCTCTCAGCCCTTTCTTGTACACTTTTTTGGATGCTGCTTCAATAGCCTTATGAAGCGGGGCAATGTATCAGAGCATATCAAATATACTTTGATTCCCTTGATATGTCTTTTACATTTTGGGGTTGTGAGGACCTCTGTTCATTTTTGCATTTAAACTACCTAAGCATTGGCTGTTTGGTAATAGTACTTAAAACTACCTTTTCAATATGGTGAAGTCTTGACAATGTTTCCCAAAAAACTTTTGAAGGCATGCAAGAGTACAATTTCATTAATATAATCAATAATTTCCTTTCATGCCTTTGTTTCCCCCATTTCTCTTTGCAACTGAACCTTCTGTGCTTATATTTGGTTATCAGATTCCTGATGGCTTGGCCTCTGACTCTTCTCCCTCTGCTATAGAGTCTGTGGTCGCCATAACCAGAAATGAGGACTTTTTTTGGAGACATGAAGCAGTAACTTGAAGAAGTGCCAAGAGGATGAAAAACACAAAGGGAAAATTGAAGTATATAGGCTAACACAATGTAACAAGTAGTTTTAAAAAATAATATTTTCCTCCAAAACAAATTGAGGCAAAATGATCAAAAGGGTCAAAATACAGAATTCCTGGGTTGCTTTGAAAATGTGAACATGGACCTAGAGGCTGAATCTCAGACCTAAAGTTCTTGAAACTCTTGAATCTATTAATTGATTAATTCATTAAAATATTTTGTATTAAATGCCAAGTACTAAGCGCTCAGGTTCTGGCAACTTGTAGCAAGACAAATGAAAAACCTAGTCCCTGTCCTTATAAAACTTACAGTCTAATGGAGAGAATATGTATCCTTTAAATAACTAGAAAACAATGACATACATACAAATAAGGTAAGAGTTCTGAAGAAACTCGGTAAATTAAAGTTCATTTTTAATGTTAATCCATAAGTCTTCCTATTCATAAAGACTGGCTATTTCAAAATACACCAGGATATAAAATGCTTATGTGAAGGGCTAGTGTCAAATAGTTTATTGATAACTAGACTATAAATTGGAAAATTATTGTGTTAAAATTTCTTTATTTGAATTCTGTAAATGGGAAAGAAAATTCTCTATCAGGTGTGACAATCAGAGGAAGAAAAGGCTGCTGTTTTGTTGATACTTCCACAGAGGGTCTCTAAAACACACCGCCCCATGGTGGGAGTGTGTGGACCACAGTGGAAGCACGTTGCAGAGCTCAGTGTTCATCTAGAAGTGACACCACTTGGAGGTTTGTTCTGTTTCAGATACCTACCAGACAGTTATTGATCAGAGATCTTTCCATCTTTAAATTGGACATAATAAAAATACAGTTAGGTAGAAAGAACAGATCTAATAGTTGAAAGCACAATAGTGTGACTATAGTCAACAAAAAATTATTGAATATTTCAAAATAACTAAAAGAGTAGAATTGGAATATTCCTAAGACAAAGAAATGATAGGTGTTTGAAGGTGACAGACTCCGAAATTACCCTGATCTGATGAGTGCACATGTGTGCCTGTATTTATTGATTATGGGGTCCTGTGTACCCCATAAATACATACAGCTGTTACGTGTCCATCATCACTATAATAAAAAAGTAAAGCAAATGAAATACAAATAATGACTATGTTAATAACTTAAGAGACAGTTTTAAGGCTAAATTGGATAAAAGCACTTTCCAAAGAGCTAAAAATTACACTAGTATTTGAATTCTAAAAAAACAATAGGAATGTTTACTGCATGGAAATATTTTCAGAGAATAATACATTATAGGGATATTAGAATGTAATATAATAGTTAAATTGAAATCCATACTGGAGTCATGAAAGGGTGGACCTGGTGCTGAAGAAAACATTATCGGTAGTGCAAAGAAAACTGAGAGAGCAAAGAAATGAAACTAAGATCAAAATGATAAATAAGAGAACCAATCTTCAGCAAATGGATAATCAATTCCTGAAAGAGATCAAAACAAACAATATACTGGAAAAAACATTTTCTGAGACAAATACCCATTTAGCTTATTTATTGCTATTTTCTAGTTCTTATAAAATAATCATATCTTATTTACCCGGTATATCTTCTGTGTGCAATGAAGTATGATTTTTTTGATGCTTTATGAGCATTTTGGGTTAAGCAGAAAGAGTACAGCTCTTCACCTTTTTGTAATACTTAGGATACTTTTGAATTTTATTTGTGTAAAAGCCTAGCAAAGTTTATATAGACAACTAAAATATCTAGGCTGATTCACATACATTTGAGTTAAAGCACTAGATAAAACACTGATTTTGCTACACATAGGTATCAGTGATAAAATATGTGTCTCATACACATTAGCCCTGGAGATTATTAATTGTTTAGGTTTAATAACATGTAATTTTAATAACATATATATTTAATGACACTCTTGATGGCTTGAGAAAAATTAGACTATAAAGGCGAATAACACATAACCCTCTCCATCAGAGAAACTGATCACCCAGTTGGGGAGAAAAATATGTGTAGGGAAAATTAGAAAATAAAGATTGTCTCTCAGCCTTTTGGCTAAGATGAAGTATGTAAGTGAACAGAACATGCAAAACATGGTTCCCATAAAGAATCGAGACATTTCAAAATTTTACATATGATCATTAGTTATACACAGAAAAGGTGCTGGGGAGGACACGTTATTTAGTAAACAGCATGTATTATTCAGCATTCTGCAAAACCGATTTATGAGATAGGTACTACTTTTTCCCCATTTTACAGATGGGGAAACTGAAGCAAAGAAAATTTAAGCAACTTGCCCAAGGTTACAACTTACAAATGACGAGTCTGGATTTTGAACTCAAGGACTTTATGTTTTTAATTGCCATACTGTACCATCTATGTCCGGGCTCTGCTACTGGTGCTATAGTAATCTTCGTAAGAGTCTGACAAGAGAAGGATTATTATCTTCCTTTCTGTATGACGAAACTGAAGAAAGTTAATTAAATTGCCCAAAGTCACAGCATTAAAAAGGGACAAAGCTAAGATTCAAACCCACTTTTGAGTAAATTCATGCCTGTTTTCATTGCCCACCATGGTCTCTTACTACATTTTAAATAATATATCCTCTAAGCAGAAATTTCAATTTGTACAAAAAATTTGCATACTATGAAGGTGTAATATACTTTAGAGAGGTGATTTTTCTTTCAACATCTATTTTTAAATATGTTTTCAAAGCAGTTTCTTTTTCGTGGGGGTGGGGGATAGGAATATATTTAATGCTTGGTAACAAAGCCTTTTCTTTATAAATTTAGGATTGAAAAAGCTAACTGTTTCTTATTGAGAATAACAAAATAAAATGCAGTATGTTATATTGCAAACTGAAGCTCCAGCAATTTTACAGCAAGCCAATGGACTGTTATGTTTGTTATATTTGTCCTCTGTTATTTGACATTAGAAAACTCTTTTGCTTATGTGACATATACAAATAAGAGGAATTAACATTTGAATCAAGTCTGAAAGGCATACATTTATTATTAGCAGTGGTTTCAATGAAGAATATACTGTTCTATCCAAAAGATGATTGGTCCAGGTTTCTCACACTTTATGAAAGTGATGTTGGGAAGAATCCATCTACACTCAAAGCAAATGACCTTGTAGGATATGTGCCTCAAATCTTTCTAGTGATATTGAAAGATGTTTAGGTCATCATCATTCTTTCTTGGACTACCCCTTTGTATGGTAACTGGCTGGTCATAAATTATCTGTGGCAAACTGGTTGAAAGCAACTGGCCAGCCATATAAATTCATCCTACAGTTTCACATGTTTTGTCTCCTTGAATGTTCTAACTAATCTTTTCATCTCTGAGTATCTTCTGATTTGTGATTGTGAATAATGTTTATTAGTCTTAGCCTTTTTTATGTGTAAAGTGAAGAAAGCTGCATACCATGTCCCCCTATTTGTGTTTTTGAACAGTAAAGTGAATTAGTGCTTTTTAGGTTTTTTGAAATGTCAAGTAAAAGTGTTAGACATTCATTTTTTTCTTTCTTTTCTTTTCTTTTCTTTTCTTTTTTTTTTTTTTGGTCTTTTTGTTTTGTACTTTGTTTTTTTGTTTGTTTCATTTTAAAGAAACCACAGGTTATCTATTCAAGTTTAAGTCAACTCAAGTTCTCCTTGGGTAAAAGTCACTTCAAGATGTGTCTCAAGTTCCCAACACGAAGAAGCATATACAGGCAGGAAATTGAAGACCACCTAGTGACTTTTAATATCACAGGGGAAAGTTTGGTAGATTTTTGCTATTTGTTTTTTAGAAAAATAAATTTAAGATGCTAATAAAGCTCAGTTCAGCTTTGCCTTGAAAATGAGAATGGAAAAAAAAAAAAAGAAAGAAAAGAAAATGAAAAAGTAAATGGGGGCATGGTGTTAATTTTGAATGATGAATGCATGAAAATGACAGCATTCTAGGGGGCAAGAGCAATGATGTAAATCCTCTCTCTCCATCTCGCGTTTTAAGACAAAGTTGCACCGTTTAGCCCAGGCCAGGGTACAGTGGCATCATCATAGCTCACTGTAAACTCAAACTCCTGGGTTCAAGCAATCCTCCTGCCTCAACCCCTTGAGTAGATGAGACTATGTCAATCTTTTAAAATAAGAATATTAAAGACTTTTACTTGACATGCTAAAGGCAACGTGTACAGGGAATAATTTGCATGCCTCAAGAGGGTAAAAAGCTGAAGCAATTTGTTGAAATGGGTATTATCCCAATATGTATTTCTTCATGGGTCTCATACAAGTGGTTGAATATATGCCAGATGTTGATTTTTAAACACAAAAAGGCATGCACATTTTTACTTAAGGGAATGTTTATTTTATTTTGTTATTTATGAGGGAACTATTTTTTAAAGAAATTTTATGTGCCTGGAAAATTTTTTCTCCTTCTTTTCTTTCTAGGTTCGTAAATACTTTCCTGATCTAACTCTCTCTTTCCCCTTCTCATATGTATCTGATGCACAGTGTACGATGATACTCTTCATTAAACACAACACGCAGATATCTTTACTGGGAACTTTGGTTGCTTATCAGTTCTTCCCTAGAACATCGTAGATACTCCTGAATAATCTTTTGGGTAAGGTCTCTGGGAACGGTACTTGTCTAAGCTTATGTATAATTTCTCATAATGTCAGAGAGGTCAAAACAAGTCAAGAAAATAAATTGAGGCCTGGCGCCTGTGGCTCAACGGGCTAAGGCGCCAGCCACGTACACCTGAGCTGGCAGGTTCGAATCCAGTCCGGGCCCGCCAAACAACACTGATGGCTGCAACCAAAAAATGGCCGGGTGTTGTGGCGGGTGCCTGTAGTCCCAGCTACTTGGGAGGTGGAGGCAAGAGACTCGCTTGAGCCCAGGAATTGGAGGTTGCTGTGAGCTGTGATGCTTCAGTACTCTATCCAGGGTGACAGCTTGAGGCTCTGT